>CCAG010011981.1:0-274657 GCA_001077435.1 Glossina morsitans morsitans
CACATCTATGTAAATGAGCACATATTTCCAAACTGGCTTGGGCATCGTATCGCATTAAGTCTTGAGTGGTACAAATTGGGGTGAACCAGAGTAATAATATTTCTGGCACTACGCAACTAAAATATTGATTAAAAAACAATATGCAAAGATATTCTCCGACGGTCTGATCAGCACCAGGTGCCGGTAATATAATCAGCGCCAGCAATATACTCGGTGATAAAACACTACTGACAGCCACTGTGAATCCATTTTTACAGCATCCTTGATTGTTTATTACTTTGGCATAGCGTACGGCCAATAAAAAATCAGTGCCAAAAGCAAAATATGGAGGCATAGTGCTTACTTCGTTAACCAGAATTCCCGACGCACCCTTGATATTAAATGTATACCAATTATCATTAATTGAGCGTCAGTTACATAAATTTTTCCAAAACGTAACGTGCCGGAAACATAAGCTTGCCTATTTGTTCATCTGGCCTTTTTTCGTAATATTGAATACAGGCTTTGATAAACAAATCGACCGAAAGCACAAAGGTCACAAGTCGACCGCGGTGGACCAATTATTCCGCTTGATCTCTATCTCACTAATATCAACGTTGTGACAACACTCACTATTAGACCGACAATTGTACTTCGACGCCTGCGGACTTGCATTATTACATTGACATTTGTGTTCTGAAAGTTTTTTCAACTGTCCTGTTATTAATATGCTATTCTCTTTGTATGCCATTTCTTATTCATCGTCAGTTTCAATATTATGATTTTCACTTACATTCATGCGCTATCATGGATTCGCAGAATATACAATTTTTCTATAAATATTTCATTTTTATTATTTTCAATTATCTTTTCTGATTATTTAAACGAATATTCTGTATTATCTCCGCATACATAGAACATTCCTTTTTTCTGAGTTTCTAGCACATGCGCACTTTGTTCTGATTAGGTTTCTCCTCTTTTATCATTTACTTTTTTTTTAATATTAGCATAAATTATATTTAAGTACAAATGTCAAGTTATGTCTAAAATTCGAACACCATTTCTACGATTAGTTGATTAACTCGTTCATTTTTTTTTTTTTCGAGCAATCCCAAAGTAAGCCAGCTAGGTCAACCATCCCTTTTTATTGCTTCCCGAAAAAAACGCCGAACGCGCAATACAAGAGCTACGTCAAAAGACTATCTCTTGCAGTTAACTCTCCCCGTGCGCGAGCTTAACTATCTAAGTAATGCCCTGTTGCACGCCTAGCAAACAAAAATTGTCAAGTCAAAACCTTATGTCCTTAGTTAGTCTAACACATATGACATGACGATACAAAACTTAACTTATTATTTATTATCTAAGCGGACTTAGATTTAACTAAATACTTTTCTGTAAACAGATGTCTCCTTCTATAAGACTTTGCCCATAGAGTTATAGTAGACAAATCGAAAAGTTGTGATAGAAAATACCCATAAAGATATTACAACCTTTTTTTATTAATTAGTGTAGTGACAAAATAAAGACTTCAAAAATAAGGACCCTTTCAATTTGTATGTTAATGTCAATAAAGATATGTCTGCACTATATAAAATGCGAAAAGGAAAGTCCTATGGTTCTGGCAGAAATTTCTTAGGTTCAGTTAGGACCGGTTAGAGACTATTATGCATATTGCGAAAACTCCGTTCCCGTAATTAGATGTTACGATGAACCCCAACTCAGCGGCAAAAAATGTACTCGAAGGCAAAATGAAAATGAAAGGTACGAATAGAATTTTGAACATATAGTGATGAATAGCCACCAGCCAACAAGTTGAAGAAGCTTTACAAGGTTGTAAATCGGATAAACTGTGATTTACCGTTACGAGCATTATAGCCTCTTGCAAGTATACTAAGAATGATGGTTAAAATATTCTTTACGTCGGCGCACAAACTCCCTTTTCGTCTGCGTAGTTTACAGTTTCATATAAAGAAAATCGCCGCACGATACTCACAGACTCCAATTAAATAAAAAAATGAAAAATCTTTATTGAATTTATTATATAAACGTTAACAAACTTTTGTATAGCCTCAAAATAAATCAATTCTTATTTAATATAGTATGATCGGCACAAGATCGACACAAATAATTTTTACAATTTTTTCTTTAAAAAATAAAAAAATTCATAAAACCGAGATCTATTTGAGTACTTACACATTGCTTTTCCCTATAGGAGCAGTAATCGCCGTTACTCTTAATATATATATGTATATATAACATCCTGACATGGTAGGTTGAAAAAAGTTTAGTGAAAGAAACCAAATTAAACGAAATTTCAGATTGATCAATAGCCGGTCACTGTTGCACTATTTGAGAAGATAGACCAAAACGTGTTGATTTGTTTGAACGCAAATATCAGAACCGTTATCGACAATGTTATACATGGAGTTGATTTTAGGTTTTTTGATTAATCTTGTGATGCAAGAGCCTCTTCGGTAAACCCATTATTATCTTATATATACGCCAATGAAATGCTATAATTTGCGTATCCAAAGTTGTTCAGTTTACCGGTGAACGTCATGGTTCCGTAATAATTTGCTATTCAATAGTGCATCTATTGGCGTGGGCTGTATTCTGCTCGTAACTGCCAAATCCGATTAACTTGAAAGCCAGATCACATCACCTGATAACACGACCTTGCAAAAGCCGCATGGTTTTATTCTCAGCGTGATATGTTGGTTTTTCCCACTCAATTAAGTTCCACATCCACATCGTTCACTTTAGAGAACCTTGAAATCGTCTCAGTATATCAAAAGCATTCATCGCGGGATACGCTTTGTTAAGAACATGTGAATAAAATTTATTAAGACAAAACACAGTGCACCAAGAAAAACTAAAAAAAGGTAAACATGGCCCTTACAAAAATATGATTATTCAATATCTGGAATATCATGTAGACACGGGAGTTACTCAATTTTTGTTTCTAATATTCCCTCTCGCGACACCCTTAAGAAGGGAAAGACTGGCGAAGGCGGCCAAAACAGGATCTTTAAGAGCGTATAAGTATGTGAAACTACCGGAATGACCCACCTAGTATGGTCCCATTCTGCAGAAAAGCTGTCATCGCTTTAGAGCGCATGTCTAATTCTAAGAAAAAATTGGTCGCCTTTTGATTAATCGGATTACTCTCTAAACTAAGGAGCGGCTTGGAGCCAATTAAGATGTCAAGAGATACTAGAATTATTTTCATACGAACAAATTTATCTCGGATGAATTAAAATTAAATTCTAAATTCTTTTAGGTATTCTCTTAGGTAGGTAGGATAAGTACGTCATTACAATTCACTTATTGCGCCGCAAGGAAAAGAGAAAACGTATTTACAAATCGTACGGAATTATACACTCCCCGTAACGGTTTACACATCGTGAGTAGATAAATTGCTTAAAATCTTTTTATGGAAATATTTACCTTATGAAGACATTTACAGTAGCTGTGAAGATTTTTACTTCTATTAGACTTTACTTGTCTTTATAAAAGTGTTCCGCAAATATTCGGAGTAGCTGGGTATGGGACAAAATGCCTTTACTTTATTAGGCGACGATTTTGGGATGACAGGGCCAGCGTCATTTTCATCCTCAAAAAAATGCTTTTGTAATTTTGTTTTTTCAATAGTACTCCGCCAGTATTCCCAATAGCAGGGCACGGGACAAAGCGTTTTCGCACTGTTAGGGGACTGTCTCTTGTATTTACGGTAGGTATATTTGGTTATTTTTGGACGACGAATCGACGACAAAATGGTTCTACTTTCCCTTAGTTTCTTTTTCTTTAAATTATGATGCATTATTTCTGGATTAAATTCGAAGGCAAGTCTTACTGCTTCTTGTTTCTTTAAATGAGCAGCCCTTGATATATTTAGTTCAGCTAGAGTGCTAAGATCCGATGTCCAAATATTAGTTTTGTCTTCACTAGGTTGGCTGTTCGCCAAAGTTTCCTCTTGGGGTTCTGCTCGTTGATTGCATTCTATTGTATAGTTAACAGACTTATTGTGTATATCATCTAGACGTAAAGGTTTTTTATCCCGTTTAATACCCGATAAAATTAGCCACTTTGTTTTAGGCTTTTGGCTAATTGCTATTTTCTTCTTAGGAATTTCTTTAGTTCGCTCAACTTTAGAAGTAAATAAGTTAGGATGGTATTTGTCACCCCATGAAATAAGATACGGACTCTCTTTAACACTGTACTCTTTCGAAGGTATGCCCATCCTTATGTCGGGACATCGGTCGATGGTTTTGTCTATAGTATTTATTTTACCTACTTTTTTCGCAGACCAGGTACTATTGTCGGATTTTCTTAAGATTCTCTGAGCCAAACTCTGCAAGCCTGTTCTGCTTTGTAACAATTTCGATGACAGTGACATTTTTTATTAAAACTAAAGGAATTTCGAAATTAATTTAAACGCTTTGAATTTTTTTAAATTTTTTTTCAAAATTTTTATGTATAAAATAGTTTGAAGTAATTTTCAGAATGAACAAATTCTCTAAATGTGACAACGAAGGGAAGAAAGCAAAAGTGTCCAACAACAAAAAAAAAAAAAATATGTAATTAGTTTGAAAGGAATTTTTAATACTTGCTGCCTGCATGAGCAAATGTTTACATGGCGAATAAGTTCACAGTGGTAGTGATAAAAGCAGGAAAGTTGCTATCAAAAAGAGTTGGTTAAACAAGTTAGTGGGTCTCAGGGAACTGGTAGGCAAGTAGCTAAACGAAATGCAGAAAAGTAGGATTTTCCGAATGTTAAACTTGACCTAAAGTTACGTTTTACTTTTTTCAACCAACATTGTGGATTTATCGTCACGGTTACATGAAGTTTCAAATTTCTATAACCACGGGAATGTGCTTTTTTTACACGGTGAAATTTCAAAACGAAGTACGTTTTTTTTAAGAAATAAAAAATTGACAAAAACCGAACGAATAATAGCTTAAAGCATTTATAACAAGGGCAAAAGATCGTTTCGTAGATAGGAAGCCAAAATTGAGCGTATCATTGACCGTCATTAACCTTATTCGCAAATGTTGCAATTTTCTCTCTGTGCAATCAAACTTTTGTCGTGAAACTTGACATAGCAATTAACGTCCAGTGTAAGAGTGGTTGCACCCAGTCGCTCAAAATTAAACGCATATAGCAGTTCGTTGTAAAGTTTGATCCAAAGACTGGTATAAATAATTCCCAAAACTGTGTAAAGCTTATGTGATCTTTTGACCGACAAACGTACAGTTAAAAGTAAAAATTTGGAATTCTCACTTGTGATGATTGGTCATCCGAAGGCCAATGTAATTTTCCTATTGGCTTTGTACCGATCACTTATTCACCATTTTCTCAAAGTGTTATGTAAGCGGCAAAACCGGTGCAGTCGTTCAGCCGTCTGAAGTTTCTTTGCAGACAGAAGAAGATGATCTTTTGACCGGAGAGATTTAAATGCTTTATTCCATAGTCGGAGCGCTATAGAGTCGAAACCAGACTCGTGTGCACGTACGTAATCTTTCGATTTCCAGGTGAATGCTCCTTTCTATGAAGAATAAGAAAGCAAAGCCGTTAAGCGTTTCCCTCTACGTGTCTCTCCTAAAGCATTTGACAATTAATTGACTTCATTCGGGTTTACAACTTTTTGATACTAACAAAGCTGCTCCAAATTTTCCGTTGATTAAATGCAAATGTATTATCTAAATAAATAAATAAATAAATTAAACCCGTTATTAAGAGATTTACCATTCATCGCTTTTACAAACTGTAGGTAGTAAGCTTTTTTGTTTCCCGCAAGTAAGTAAACCGAATCCACAAAGTAGGTTTGTAGGCCTCAAGCCAGTTACATGGTACATTAATTGTTTTCACTATTTGCATAAAGATTGCAACAAAGTTAAGGTTTTCCACAGCAGCATGGATGACAGAAGGCAAATGAATAAAAAGTGGGAAAAGAGAAAATGAAAAAAGAACAGAAAAAAATAAAGTACATAACTTTGACTTTGACTCTCTCTCTATACATGGAATTTTCTTTTTTTTAAATATCTTCCATGATACGAGCTAAATAAATGCAAACCTTCAGGTAACACACAGAGGTAAACGGATATAAACATGCTTGCATGCACAATATACATGGATATTATACTTATATTTCCTATTTGAGGGGCTCTTTCAACAAATTCCATACAAGTTAAATCGTATGTGCAGATTTTAAAAAATTATTAAAAAAAAATATATTTTTATTTAGTTGCCAACTTGAGGTATTCGACACCTCAAGCGCGTATTTCACGGTAATCGGTTTTCCCAAAAATTATACGAGTGCTGACTAAAGGTTGGATACGTGCTACTAATTATTGAGGACAATATCTACACTTGTCCTTTTTTTTTGGATGACTGACGGTCTTTTTAGAACCTGGTCTATGAAACACAACAGAAAGTATAACCAACTTTGGCACGTCTTCATGCATGGGCATGGACAGGTGGATGGACATTGAAAAAATCCGGTGAAAATGTGTTGATATCTACTCGAATTAACCTTCAAGGCATGTTTCGAGGAATTACAAGTGAGATAAGCTCATGCTTCCATACTGAGTATCGTAAAAAGAATTTATATAATTATGTTCGCTTTAACCTCGCAAGTCTGAACACTTAACACCTGAATCAAATCTATTGCCACGAAAATCAACGAGTTGATAAAGAAATAGTCTGCATGACTTTCCAGAAAGCGAAACTCCTTACAATATTGAAAGCAAATACAAATTTACGATCCTGTTATATGATCAATATGACTATGAAGTCCTACTCTTGAATCTCACCACAGATAACATAAGTTTAGATTAAAAAGAGGAGAGAAGAAAAGAGAAAGTCGTTTAATGGAGTTAAGCAAAATAGGTTTTGTTACAAAACTCGCACATTTAATGATTTAGTTTCCAAATTCCAAAAGAGGTGGAAACCCAAATACACGCAGCTGACGATTAGCGAAAAGATTGATAACAATTAGGAGCGCATTCAGCCAAAAAACGAATTACGGTAAAATTATCGCGATGGAGTTAGGTATTGTGAACTTGCTTATAAAATGGCATATAAGCAGAATAGTGAAAGGAATTGAAGTCCATTAAGGCCACAATAAGGATTAAAATTTTGTAAATATAAGTTTGTGTAAGTAATTTGTAAACAAATAAAACCTACGATTATTCTAAAAATCGCAAGATCTTAATTTTAAAAAGAGTCAAATAAAAAACGTAAAATCGTACATTTCGTCTATTACAATAAAACGGGGGGCAATGTAAAGAAATCAAAAAGAGAAAAGGGAATAAACAACTTCATTTCACGAGATATTTTGCGAAGATTAAGTGACTTAGGATGACGGTTTCAAAATTGTTCCTTTATAAAATCAATCAAATGTTTGAACATGGATCGAAAACCGCCAAGCACGCAAAGCCTCATAATTGAGAATGGCCAGAGCAGATTCATGGCCAGCTTTAATAGCCCCTTCTGGACACATTGTACGCTATTGAAGTGTCATTGCGTCCTAATTATTAAAGGTGTACTTTTGAAACTTTGCAGTTCCGATTTTCTACGTTGCACAATTAAAACAACACTTAAAATAACAAATAATTTTGTTATGTAGAGTTTCCTTTTTAACAATATTGGCAATGTGGTCGATGATTTTTTTGGCCAAAGTAATGCCCGAATAGCTAATAAAAGGGAATTCCTTCATCGCTTAGACGTAGATGACTGGAGATTTTTCTTGTTTGTGAAAGACGTGACGTTACATTTGATATTATTACGATCAACTTTCCACCTTCGGCAGTATTCAGAGAACTTTCTCAGACCAAATTACGCTTTCTGGAACACTTCTTGATGATAAACACTGGAATCGAAAATTGGGAAAAAGGTACTTGACAGAATGAACTTATTTCATACCTGGGCAATATAATAATTGTAGCAACAGCTTCAGGGCCAAGTTATGGGAAACGTTAACAGGCATGTGACATAAATAAGAAAGTTGCCTTTTCATTATCAAAAAAACAATTAAGAAAATTATATTACACTGAGGCCGAATCTCGCCTACTTACCACCATTAAAATATTTGGTGCCTCACGTTTTTATTTATTGCCTGAAAAAGGTGAATGGGATAAAATTTATCGTTCACCTGATACATCACTAAAAGGTATTGCTAAGGAAAACTTAATCCACCACGCCGTGACGTTGACCACAATTAATTTAGAATTAAGACACTTACCTTGTTGCCTTCTACACTCTGAGTCCTTTTATTTGATAACCGTATTGTGGATAGTATTAAGAAAACAATAAACCACCAGGTCGTGGTGTCCACCATCTTTATTTTACAACGAATCCATCTTTGGGCACATAAGATATATTCATTTGAAGAATGAACATAATAGTACTAAAGATTCTGTCTTCGTTACCTTACGATTAGTAAACATAGAAACCTCAAAAAAGTAAAAAAAGAAAATATAATCACTTGTAACTTTCTGTGGTCATGGTCGATTTTTCTTTGTTGCACATAAATAGCAGAGTTTTTCGATAAGTAAACCTGGAAAATTTCAGCCTTCTATCTTATATAATTTGTGAGTAACGTTTAGAAAAACCGAGTTCACCGAGCATCAGCTCTCATGCCCCGCCCAATTTGGATCGTTTTCAATATGTGTGCAAAACTTCCAATGTTTCTATCAAATTTGGAGCTGATATATTCAGTTTTGCAACCAGGAGAGTGTCAATAAAACACACCACACAGACCCCCAGGCGGAGAGACATGGCTTAATCAATTCAGAATTTCATGCTAATTAAGAATATATGTACTTTATAAAGTCTCTGAAGCTTCCTCCCGACAGTTGCAAACATATTCACCATCCTTCAGTAGCGGATATTAAATTTTGGGAATATCTATGTATTTTTCATATGAAGTGTACTTTTTTTTCAAATTAGCTTTTTGGACTCTTATCTCAAGACCGATTGTGAAGATTCTCGAAACCGTTTTTTACAACTTTACGAAGGCACTGAGCGTAAAACTGCAAGTTTTTCATGCCAAACTCCGAGATAGATAAAAGCGTAATGTTTTGACTCCTAGATGATGGGCGGGCGGGGAAGCGGCTAAGTCAACCCAACGCTGGTCAAAAATTTCTCAAGCTTACTTTTGAACGTTACTAATGTAATCTGTAACACCATAACCCGATTTGTGGACAAAAATGGCGGCTTTCGCTTTTCACTGCTTCATATCTTTAATAAAAATAAATATGAAAAGTGAGTCCGTCCAATTCATTTATCTAAAGTGTTTTGTCTCATTCTCTGCATTTAATAATAGTTTTCTCTTCGTAAAGCGTAAGGTTTTGAGTGATAGATGATGGACGGGCGGGGACGCGGCTAAGTCAACACAACGCTGGTCAAAAATTTCTCAAGCTTACTTTTGAACGTTACTAATGTAATCTGTAACACCGTAACCCGATTTATGGACAAAAACTGGCGGCTTTCCCTTTTCAATGCTTTATATCTTTAATAAAAATAAATATGAAAAGTGAGTCCGTCCAACTCATTTATCTAAAGTGTTTTGTCTCTCATGTTGAGTTCATTCTCTGCCTTTAATAATAGTTTTCTCTTCTTTGCCCGTACTTTCATGTGCAAGTTTTTACCTTTTCTAATATTTGTTTTAAAAAATACGAAATTTTTAATATTTTACGGTATCTGCAGTGTAAAACCACTTTGTCGTAACGTTTGCTTGACTTTTTTGCTTTATTTTGCTATGGTTTAACTAAATTTTCATTTCGTTTTCTCCTTTTTTCCCCCCTTTTTTTTTTATAAAACTTTATGTTTGTCCACATTTTATTTATTTACTTTAGCGTTTTGAAGAAATTGCTTTAGTTTTTTTGTATTTTTAATACAGAATTTTTGCTTTACGCAAAGTGTGCTTATGGTAAATGAATATGCAGTAAACTTATGCACACTGAAGCAGTGAAATAAAATCCTGTAACAAGGAATAAAAGTAAATATCCTGTAAGACCATATATATGTGCAAGTTTTCTACTTAACTATCGCAACAACCGATATAACTTTGACATAGTTTTATATGTAAAGTCTCAAAAAATTTTCTTCTATTCGTTTTTTTTTTGGTAGGATTTTTATATAAACCTGTAACGTAAAATATGCACGTACCGTCGTATTAAAATTATTGAAACCATTTATACGCTAAACTCTTTAAGGTAAATGTGCTTTCACTTTCCAATGAAAGACAATTTTTTGTTAATTATGTTGAACTTTTTACTAAAATTGCGTAAAAAAAATTCAAATAAACCTCACTTCCCTGCATCATTAGTCTAAAAAGATTGCTTTTTCCTGTTGTTAATAGTCAATATACATTTTCTTATTGTTTATAGACCTTAGCAAAGTCGCATTTTCAGTTTAACATTTCGCTTCCGCTGATGTCTTTTTGAGAACATATGCATTCAGATTTTAGAAATGGTGCTCCAAAAACTTTGGCATTATTTATTTTAACTTTGCAACTCTTACATTTTCCATAACATCTTTTGTCACACATTCGACAGTGTTAGATTCTCAGCTTTTTTATAAATCTGTCGTATA
This sequence comes from Glossina morsitans morsitans, assembly GCA_001077435.1. NCBI lineage: Eukaryota > Metazoa > Arthropoda > Insecta > Diptera > Glossinidae > Glossina > Glossina morsitans. Next base: position 10,577 of record CCAG010011981.1, read on the forward strand.
ATCGTTGGAAATTGTGATTCCTGAACGCAGGACCAAAATTAAAACGTCTTTTATCATTTTCATGTCGCGCGGGCTTAATATTGCAATCATTCGCCAAATACCCTCGCTTAGGGAGATTTTCGAGAATTATTTATTCCTAGTTAAAGCTTTGTTAACGGCTAATAATTGGCAGTTGGAAAACAAAAACGTACACGGAGAGAAACTTCTCTCACAGGCACGCGTTTTGCCATCCATATGCTGTTGTAATTCAAATACGTCTTCTTCTTCTCTTCTATATTTACTTGCTTCATTGAACACTGACACAGAAAACAACGATGAAGAAAACTCCGGGTGATAATACAAATACTGACGAATGATGAATGATTGGAAAGCACTGAATGCATGAAAACTATCTTAAACTTTCGAACTTTCATCGCTACTAACCCTCTTTATATATTAAACACTGCAAATTCTCTTACAATGAAAAGAAATATGCCGCAACGGATGGTGAAAAGATTCAATGCGTGTGGCGCAATGTAAACTTAACATGCTGTTTACTTAATTAATAGACATTTAACTCAATAAGACAAAAGAATACAAAGTTTAAAGAAAAGAAATTTAACAAATCAAAGAAATGAAATTTGTGCGATCGTTGTTATTTTCTTAATTTGGTTCGCGTTATTTGCCAAAGTTATTGCATTTGAAGCGTTAAAAACTATTTTATTTGTTAGTTGAAGAGAAAGAAACAAATAATTTTATCGAAAGTCTAGCGGATGGGTAGCCAACAGTGTCGCGATCCTATTGCTGCAAGCATTACGGAAAATATGAGTTGGTCCGTCGAAAGTCCCAAAAAGCAACAGGCTATATTAATATATATTTTATTTATTCATGTTTATGTATGTGCAGAAACAATGCAAATCTTTGATTTATAAAAAAAATTTGGTTAACATAACTGCATTTTATTCATTTAAATCATAGACGCAACTAAGAAATGATGTGTTTTTGAACTTTTAGGCAGCATTTTGTGGAAATGTTCTTCAAGCATTTGCATCAATTGTGGCTGAGTACACGATTCCAATGATCTATTGTTCATCATTTTTTCATTTAGATATTCTCCTACTAGTTTAGGTGCGTTGCTTTTAGTGCTGGCTAACGAGGAATTGGTGGCTGCTTTTTTCTTAGCCGGTTCTGCATGCTCACCGAATATTTCTTCGAATTCCGATAATAATCCAGCAATAGCAGTATCTTCTGATTGAGGATCGGGAAAATAGCGCGAACCTAATGTTTAAAATTTTGAATCGAATGCTAAAGCCAGCAATTTACTTTGCAGATGATCCATTTCAGAGTTACAACAGGCTTGTCCCAGTCCTTAAAATCTGCATGCCATACATAGGAGGTGTCGGGTAAATAAACAATTTTGACTCCATGATTCGCCAACGAGGAATAATCAGAACCCTCTGTTGATAAATAAACATATGGCGACTTTATCGCGCGCTCGACAACGTTTACATAATGCCCGAAAAGTCTTTTTGATCCTGAAATGTGTCGGTCATCTGAATACATAAAATTGCGACAATTTTTGTGAGTTCACTTTTTGATTGGAAATCCAAAAGCATCATGCAACGAACGTGCAAGTTACGAACTCGGTTAACTTGATCGTTTGTTAAACCTAAGGAATTATCGCCTAAACATATCTCATACTAAGCATTGGTTATATTAACTGCCCGCGGAACTTCCAACTCAGTGTTACAGTGTTAAGGCGTTTACGTTTTACTACATCATTATCGCTGCGCTGCACTAATATTTTACGTTTCTTATCTTTTTAGAAATAATTAAAATATTGCGCCGAAGGAGCCAAATCAGGACCCAAAGATAATTTGAAATGTCCCAAACAACATCTGGCGAAACTTTGTTTTATTTCATCATGGTCAGCCAACACCTCGCGCAATTTTTCTGAAACAATGGATACAATACTTTCCATATCCTTACCTTTTACAATATTTTCCAACTCGATGTTCAATTTGACTTCGTTCTCTTGCTTTCTTTGCTTAACTATCCCCTCGAAATTTGCCGAATAACTTAGTAGGTACCGTTTGCAAGCGCTTTCAGAGCCGTATTTCTTGTGAACGATTGTTTCCAACGTAATGCTGTTTCTGCACTCTTATTAATCTCAAATTATTTTCCCTTCTTCTTTCAATGTTTTTTTTCTATTTTCCGTTTAAAAGTTTAATAACTAACATTTCTTCTGTTGCACTTCCGTCCTTACTATTGTAATTGTTGTTGTCCCTTTTTTTATCTTTAAGGAAGACTTTTGCTTCACTGGCAGTTTCCACTTCGACATTATCCCATAGATCGGCCAACAATTTTGACGATATGCATTAACAATTTGCACAACTCTTTTAAAATTACGCCATACCGCCAATATTTCGAATTGTTGGCCAGTTTTTCGGGTGATAAACAAACAATCGATGAAAATAGATGCTCCTTCTTTTTCTTCTTTTGTTATTCAGCAAATTAACAACCGAAAGTGCGCTGGGATGTGTAAAAAAGGGCCAATGTGAACACAGAGTTATTTGTTTGGCCCTTAGATTTTATATATAAATATTATTATTTATTTATTTTAGTAATTATTTGATTACAATTTTTTTTTTAATTTTGCGTGTTATACGTTCGCTACGTTATTTTTTTTATACTTTTTATTATAATATGTAGATTATTCGTCCGTCACGTAGGACAGAACAAAAGAGCGAAGAGTAAATTCCGATGTGTAAGATGTAATGTGGCAGAGGAGTATAAAAAGTTATATGAATGGATTGATGGATGTGAGAGCAAAGAAGTGTAAAAGAGAGTAGGTTCGTAAATTGACTGTAAACGTGTCTTGATGGCATGATTTAAAAAAGGAAAAGATTGAGACGCAAGTTGTTAAATTGCAAGAATGCAAAATAAAATGTCAAGAATCCTGTGGTTACGAAGGTCACACATACTCAATCTGCGGAGTGTGTAATGGTGAATAGAAGTTTTAATAAAAAAAATTAAGACTTAAGAAGATTGTAAGACTCCACTCTTGTTTTTTTGTCTGAATGGTCTGGAAGATGCAATTTTATCTGCAGTATTGTTGCCAAAAATGCCCATGTGACTGGGTACCCGGAGAAAGTGAAAACAAAATGTGTCAGACTTGTGGCTATAAAGTATATTAATATCTTAAAACGAAAAGTCGCTGCCTACAACATCGGTTAGATCCATCAGTAAAGGTGAGTGAAATATGTTCCCATTTGGTATTGATCAATCGTGGTACCTCTGTAATCGTGGTGTACCTCTGCCGGAGTAACTGTGGATTTGTAAGAATTGAATTACTTGTCGAAAATATTGAGCACCAAACGGAATTTTGAATAAACTATGTACACCAGTTCTTAGATTGTTGAAGTTCTTAGTTTTGTCAGTAAAAAGTTTAAAGAAGGAAAGAGAAGAGTTGGGAGATATAAAGTTGTAAACCAAAGGTAAGGCCGAATGATTCTCAAAAGATAGAAATTTATAAAATGAACAACTGGCGAGTAAACAAAATCTTTCCTGTAGGAGCCCAACATTTGTCATTTGTTCAAAACTTAGTGTGTGTGTAGAATTCATGCCGCCAAGAATCAGACGAAGGCATCTCCAATAAGAGTGAACAGGCGTATTCTAATTTTGGTCTGATTAAGCCAAGATACAGTTTAATCATGCAAGAGGGGCCAGAGCTCCAAGAAATACTATGGATTTCAATACATTAATGAGTTGATAACATTGTTTGGCAGTTTTGTCAATGTGAGCTACAGGAGAAAGTTTTGAGCATAGAACAAAGTCTAAGAACTCGAACGTTTTAACAAACGGAATAGAAGGTAAATGCGCAGAGGATTAACCGTGAGTTCTCTCCTTTTTTTTGAAAAGACCAAGCATTTGGTCTTATTGACCGAAAGTGAAAGTGAGTTGAAGTGATTCAAGGTGAGAGGAACTAATGTCGAGCGCAGATTGCAAATTGCGCATACACAAATCTGGATCAGAGTTGGAACTAAAATGGACAAGATCGTCAGCGTAGCCCAGGATTGAGGTGTTTTCAGGAAGGGAACTGAAAATTTTATTAATATATAACTTAACGCAAAGAGGACTCAATACAGATACCTGAGGAAGACCTGTAAAATACAACAACTTTATACAACAACATTCACAGAGAGAAGGCTAGATTTTAAGATGTTGATATTGGCAGAAGTAAATGGTGAGGTTATGTTCAGAAAGCAGACGATGACAATGTTGTTTTTAGCAAGTACTGAATTTATTGCTGACCACAAAACGACATTGTTGTCTTGGGCAGATCTGCAAAGTCTAAAACCAAATTGATGATTGCTGAGCTTATGTTTGGACTCGAGATACCATTCTGGACTTGAGTATAACACTTTCTCAAAAATATGTGTAAGGGTGCAAACTAAGGCAATATGCAAAGAAAAGCTAAATTGAAGAGCAACATAAGTGAAAAAGTGAAAAAAAATGATTTGATATGAAGAAGAAATAATGTCCTTAGCGGATTCCCGGTCTTATGTGCAAACGTCAACGGTCAACTTTGACAATTTGACATCCTCGCAAAAATTTACGTCATGTCACGAATCAGTATCACAGTCTGTTGAGCTATCGAATCGAACTGAACTTCATATCACTGATAGACAGTTAATCGAATGTTGCAATAAAGTGGATGTTATGATGAAAGAAGCAAACAATATAGACACACCAGAAAGAGCTCGTGGTAACGAAACCAAGAAGAAGACAATTGTAGAAATAATATTTGAGAACTTTTCTACAACGCCTTTCAACAGTCCTACATGATCACCTGAGAGAAATTTGGAAGGAAGCCCTTTATTTGTATTACGGGAGGAACCGAAACGTTACTACAGCCGCAAAAAAAATTCGAATTCCAAAAAGTCATCTGATTCCATCTTAGAAAGTATGTTGTTCTTTATAAGCTTTTCTTAACAACTCTAACTTTTTACATTCTTCTTTTGAAAAGCGTCAGGTCTTGATTACAACGATATCGAGAAAAAGGACACGCACAACGTAAATGAACGTAAGTTGTTTTTAAATTTTGTGAAGAGACAACATTTATGTTAATCCAAAATTTTCAGTGTCATCTAATCAGTGTGAAACTGAAACGGAGAATTTAGAAACTTATCTAAAAGATTTAAAAGCTCGGATATCGAATATGGAAAAAAAAACTTTGCAGACATCTCCAACACGAATGCTTTTTTGCTTCGTTTCAGGTGCTTTACATTCATGTTTCAGTAGATGTTAATGAAATTGAATGAAGTATGAGATCGCTTATCGAAAAGGAGAACATGCTAACCATTCTTTATAATGAACAATCATCAAGATTAAAAATTAAGTTTGATTTTGTTTAAAAAAAAACCCCGTATATGTATGCGAAATTAATCAGAGTTTTACTACTATAATATTTTTTGTTCAAATTATGCACTTACTTACTTAAATAATAAATCTACATTTATACATATATAAAAAAACTTTAATAAATAAAACTTAGGCTTATGTGGTAATGAGCATTTTTGTCTTATGGAATTATTTTGTTAAATTTTTGATTAGCCGAACAACTACAAAATATATATTAAAATATAAGTTTAAGCAAAATTTGGCACTTTTTGTTGCCTACAAAATATTTAACTATATTTAATGGTGCAAAAATAAATATATAATTTAAAAAAAGTCCTTACACGTGTATACGCCTTTTAATGTCAAGTGTCTACTAAACTTACATTACATACATTACGTACATCAAGTAGTGGTCGTTGAATTAACAATTCAATGATGAACACTGTTCACGCAAGCTTCTTCACTGTATAAATGACTAAACGTATACATACAAATACGTTGAATAAATTGTACATAACTATAAAATGATAAGAATTCATTTTATAAATAAAAGTATTGTAAGAGTACGATCTATACACAAAATGTGTTACTTACTAGAAAATAATTTACTAACTGGATAGCTTACAGATTCTAGATAGCAGATAGTTTCGGCTTTTGGTGGAAATTATAATGATTTCTGTACAACTGTAGTAAAGTTTTTTGCTGTGAAATACGTAAAGTTGGTAACTCTGTTTATTCAAAAAAACATTCTCTTCACATTTTCTATATCTGTTTGCGGCAATAGGGTGAAAATTGTGCTCTTCGTTGTTATTTATTTTTGCTCTTCCAACTGATGCTTAAAGGTTCCAACTGTTACTTGAAAGTTCCAACTTGTGCTTAAAAGTGCTCAACTCCTATACATGTAGCAGAGCATCTCTTAGATATTGCTAGAGAAACTAAGCCGAATCTCTACGTGGTCGCTGAGTTATTTACAAACTCTGATCTCGTGAATCTGAGAGAATATTTCATATGCTCTGTAAATTAAAATAAGTAAAAGCTTAGTACAGTTATTGATATAATGACTTTTCACTACAACACCTTGCATGAGAAGTGGCCGAAAAAGTGATCCGATCCGAACGTTCGCGAATGGAACAAAAAACGTTCGTTTTATAAAAATATCTCCAGAATTTGTGACCTGCTGGTTGAACGAACGCAAGGATATATGGACAAACTTAGAAAGTGATTCCGAATCGGTCGGTTTAATAAAAGGTAGATTTATCTCAAGCACTTCTAACTGTTTTATATATCCATCCACCAACTTAATATATCCTTGTATCACCAATGGTGTAAAGTATAAATATTGATAAATAAAGACTTCATTATTTTATAATCAGTATCTTCTCATTTAATATCATGAAAGAATGATAGAACGAAAAAATTAAGCGATTTAATTATCATTGAAAATTCACGCCTCCGAAATGCAACACAAATCAAATCTTGACTTGGACTATAATCAATAAGCATAAATTGCAGTAAAGTTTGTTGTTATGTTGCGCACTAAAGTTCACGACTCGTGAGACTGCAAAATTTCATTAATTGATGAACTTCACTGTCTTCTTCACTTCACAAATAATTTTGTTCGTCTCTTAATGGAAATGAATCGAGATATTTAGTTAAGGGTCAACTAAAGTCAACTAAAGTAAAAAAAAAAAATGCCAGTTAAGGAGAAAAGTGAAATGTTTCTCTTGGTTCACATATTTTTCTTATTTAAATCAAATTAATAAATAAAAAAAATAATGGCATTTTTTTATAAATCTCGGACCTTCAAGCAATGCTTGCAAAGAGAGTCGACTAACAACTCAATGATCGTGGATTCAAACCTCCAATGCAGTAGAGTTTTCAATAATAATAATAATAAAGCCGAAAGGCAATACATCTGTAGGACTTAAGATTAGCTGGCGAGTTATTATTTTTTCTTAAAGTGAGGATTTGATAGTCGTACCAGAAAGAGGGTGTATACCCGGTAATCAGAAGATTGTTAAATTGTTTTAGTAAAATTAATCTTTTTTCAATATTCAACATTTTGAGGTGATTGTTACGAATACCATTTAAGCCCGGAAGTGAGACTTTTGAGAGATTAATGGCTTTATCGAGCTTAGAGAGAGATTAGTCATTTAGGAAAAATCACGTTCATCATCGAGTGAAACAGATGGTATTACAGGACTAGAAGGTCTAACAACAGAACTCGTTAAACAGTTGTGAGGGAACGGAACAACGGGAGGAAACGATACCTCTGAAAATTCTGACAATGCGCCAAGGATCTGAGATTGATATGTCACTGCTGGCGTTTTCACAAAATTGTTTCCAACCTTTACTTTTTTCCAGCTTAAAGTATAAATGTATTCCTTTCTAATATCGGCCAAAAATTTTAAATTTATTCTAGACGGACATCTTTTGCATTTATTTACAGCGAGCCTAAGTTTGGCAGTGACTCGATTGCATGCGGTGTTCCACCAAGGATTAGAAGTCAGTGGTTTGAACCTAAGATGTCGTTAAGGGTCCTCTGGGCGCTCAAAAAACTAAGCGTACAGATCGAAAGATCTATGCAGGAAGAAACGGAACCAAAATGGGTAGGATCACCATTACTTAGTAAGACTAAATTTCTGCTTTCAAGAAAATCTTGACTTTGTCCACCTCTTGAATTGGAGAAGTGACTACTCCAACAAACATTGCGAGCATTAAAATCGCCACTTATTAATGCATGTTGTCGCACCTGAAGGAACATAACCGGTTCATTGCAGGATCAGAAACATTGCAATTAGGTGGAATATAACAAGTACTGATCAAGAATTCTCCAAAGGAAGGGTGGTGGTGAATGGTGCAGCCGCAAGCTTCAATAGGTACATAATTTGCAAAACTAGAAGCGTAAGAGAACGAAATCTTGTTAGGTATAAGGATCGCCACACAACCGCCACGAAAAGAGTTGGAGATGCAACCACATAAGGCTTAAGAAAAGTTTCAGAAAGACAGGCCAGATGTCATTGCAATGAACGTATTGCTCAAGCTGTTTTAATTTGTTACAGATGCTAGTGCAATTAAGTTGAGCTATTTTCATCATTTATTGAGACAGAATAGGGGTACAAACCCACAAGGGATCTTGGGGGGCATCTAACGTTGTTCCTCTTTCCAAATTGCGATGTTTCACTTTTTCAGATATGTCAGTTACTATCTTTGTTTATTTGTATATAATGCACTTTTCGTGTCAGCTACGTTGTTATGTATTATGCTTTTGTTTTCCCTTTTGAAATGATTTCGTATTGAGTTTTAAATTTCAATTGTCGATGTTTTATTAAGGTGTCACTTTTGCACACTTCCACAAGGCTTTTCATCACAATTCAACGTAATATTTAAAATAATCGTCTATCAACAAATGTTGAAGCACCGCGTAGTCTTCGTCTTTTTCTGTTATTCAGCAAATTCGACGCTGGACTCAATAATTTTTGTAAAGCTTTCTCTTTCTTATTCAAGAAACTGAAATTGAAAATTTTCACCAATGAACGATCTTATTGAACTCCGGGACGAATATTTAGTTTGCCCAGATGTTTTTTGTCTACAACAAGAGATCTTGGCAACAACAAATATACAGGCCCTCTTCTTTGCAGAACAAAAACAGTTTTTTTTGTTTGAATCTAAGTTGTTCATGTTTTGGGTTGGTGTTGTTTTTTTTTTTTGGTATATAAAAGAGGAATGCCTGTACAGTTAATGTCGGCATGTAATTAAATGTTAACGAAAGTGCATATCTTCGTTATTAAATACATTCAATTCAAATTAAGAAACCCAAGAGCAAGTTAGTGCAAATTTGGCAAATTTCGCTTATGATCCCATAAATTGGGGTTACTTGAAATCTACTAAAGCGGAAGCTTTGAAATCGTGTGTGAAACTTTAACAAACTCCTAATGAGAATTTGCGGTCATACGGTATAGCCGGATATGTTTGGTAATTAGGCATTGTTTAAAAATTTTTTTCGTAGATAAACAAAGCCATGATTTTATATTTAAAAAATCGCATCTAAAGTCGATACAAACTTTATTTGTGAAAACAGAAAATCTTGAGATTACACTAAACATTTTAACGCTTATTTATCAGCTGTTAACTTCCTTGTATGCTGGCTATGACAAAGCTTTTATTCTAAGTATAGAAATTGTAAAGAAAATTAAGTTTCATTTTAAGTTTAATATCGGACGCTTTTGATCATAGGTATGGGTTTATAGAATTCAAAGATGTTGCTACGACGTCTTCTATGCAGTAGAAACATGCCACCTACTGCTCCCTACCCAGTCAATTTCCCCTACTAACTGGAGACAATAACATGGTGCACTCGTCTTCATTATCCATTGAAAGGCGCATAGTTCATGGGGCCTTTTTAAACGCCATTGTGGCAGGAATAAATGGTACAAAATCATTTAAGTCTTTACGGGAACTACTTTGACACATCGCAAATCTAAACGTATAAAGTTAATATACCAGCACTTATTAATGGAATGCCAGAGGAAAGTTAAGCTTCGCCGAAGCAGTGCTCTGACGATATCATACTTAACTCCGTCACAATTCGCAGCGGTAGCTCTCTTTCTGGAATGAAAAACACACATTAGCTCACGCAATGAGAACTGTGTATTGTTGAGACTACTAAAAGGACTTGAAGGTACTGTAATCTGATTGAGACTGGGAATATAGCAGTGCTGCCGCCTCCCAAAGCAGAGATTAAATGATAAAAGACAATAATTAGGTGAGAAGTAGCATAAAGAGAATACACATGTTTGCCCATACTACGCCTGCTACTCTGTCGGTATCCAACTATTAGTTGCCCTCTGTATGATGTCTGCTTATTGAAAGATATGAACGTCCACTTGTTGAATCTACAGGCTTTCTTCCCGTTGGGTGCTTGTGCTTAGCTCCATCATCTATAACCACGCCTACAGCAATAAAACCAACTTAATTCGTGTTTTTGTTGTTTATGTTTTTAGCAGTAGCATGAAATGTTAATTTATTGATTATTATTGTTGTTGCTGTACCCACGTTTAGTGACAACAGTTTTCCTAGGACCTTGACCGAGAGGGACTATAGTCGTTACCAAATTGCCACGCGATCAGATGCATTAATGCATCATAAGTTTAATGTCCCCACAGTCAAGTTAAGAACAAAGAGTTGTGATGGACATTAAATTTGTTGGATTTTGATCAAGAATTAAGTCTTCCGTACGATTTACAGAGTAAATATCAAAAGAATTTGTTTTCATTCTATTTACAGCGAACTTACTTTTATATTTAGTTATAGCATTGTTCCAGCGTTAATATTTAATATTATGTTTGCCAAGTGCACTATTAGTTTTTTTAGTGATTAGAATATTGTGGCTTTTTAGCTTATGAAGTAACTTAAAACACTAATGTAAAAAAAATAGTCAACCAGTTCAATGTGTGATGTCAAAGGATAGAGGCTATCTCAGTTGACAATTAAAGAGAAGAGAATACAACAATACAACATAATAAAATACAATAAGAATAGTGAAGGTACATCTCTTGTTATTGTTGCTGTTATTTTATCTTATAATATTGTTGCGGAAATCTCAAATCCAGTTAATGGTAACTAATTGATTTTCCCCAAGTAATAAACTCCCTAGTGCATATTCGCGGCGCATCATGCAGCTGCTGGCCGAGGAAAGCCACTAGCGGAAATGCAGGTTAACGGATTAAAAATGAAGTTAGGTAATTTATTTATTTATTTATTTATTTATTTATTCCACTTATACAGAAACTCAACTAAAACAAACGACAGTCGAGTTCAAATGACTCTTAAAGTAAATCTTAACTTAATTATTATTAAAAAAACTTAGTATAAGTACAATAAAACAAATAAAAGGGAAAAAAGAAAAAAAAAACATGTACACAATTAGCACAGAGCCACACCCACAACCGGTACAGAACCTAGTTGCAAATGAACCCCTAAGCCATCGCAAACATGCATAAGCTTGGCAACCGATAATAGTTAACAACAATTAATTTTCGAATCGTAGTGACTTTTTAGGATTAAGAGCTAGTTTAAGTACGACATTGGCAAACCTCGTGTATTAAACAATGTTGCTTTAATGGACTTTAAAGTGTCCGATAATGAAAAAAGGTGATAGACGCTATTCAGGTTCTTGCAAACAACTCTGAGCGGGTTAAACAGCTCCGAATTATATTTACAATGACTAACCTTAACCAAGGTAAAGTGCTTAGAGAAGCGGTTAGGAACATTAAAACTTATTTCTCCAAGTAATGATGGCGAGTCAATAGCGCCGTTTATTAATTTGATTGCGAAGCAAACGCCAAGAACAAATCTCGGTTTTTTAAGAGACGGTAAGGACAAAAGAAGCAACCTATTTTCATAGGGGGGAAGAGAAGCAGACGGATCCCAACCCAAATTCCTAAGAGCAAACAACAGGAATTGCTTTTGAATAGATTCAATTGAGTCTACATAGCACCTGTACGAGGGAGACCACACAATAGAAGCGTACTCAAGTATAGGCCTAACCAAACACGTATACAGCCTCTTGGTAATATACGGATCATCTAGCTCTTTGGACCACCTCTTGATGAAACCAAGAGCGGACCTAGCTTTGCTTATCGAGAACTCAACGTGCAAACTGAAACGTAACCTACGGTCAAAGAGGACGCCTAGGTCTGTGAACGACTCAACGTCCTCCAACTTGTGCGAATCTATAAAGTAATGGGTTATGAATGACTTCCTTCTAGAGAAAGAAAGCTTCTTACATTTATTTAGGTTTAGTGTCATATAATTTGAAGAGCACCATGCCACCAATTTATTTAGGTCAGTTTGAAGCTGATGTGATTGCGATTCTAAGGAAAAAGAAGAAAACAGTTTCACATCATCAGCATACATTAAGATCTGGCTAGATTTAATCGCCGAAGGCAAGTCATTAATGTATAGATTAAATAAAATGGGTCCTAAGTGGCTACCTTGAGGTACTCCTGATGAAACGTGGAATTCATATGAAGTGGTGAAGTTAAACAAAACCCTGAATGACGTATTATGCAAATAAGAGCTTATCCATTTCACTAAATCGGAAGGGAAGCCAGAGGCTTGAAGTTTAAAGATAAGTAATTTGTGGTTAACCAAATCAAACGCTTTGCTAAAATCAGTGTATATGACATCAGTGCAAGAGCCATTGGAAAATGCCTTGAAAACCTGACAAGTAAACTCTAACAGATTAGTGACCGTAGAACTTCCTTTTCGGAAGCCATGTTGGAGTGGAGAAATATATGATTTGATGGCAAAGGCCAAACGCTGAGTCAACATAGTATGAGTAATAGTAACATGATTGTAAAAATGTATATAAATAGACTATTTGCGGAAGGCAGAGCCGGTCGTAAGGGAACATTTGAGTCGAAAAAGAATATTAGAGTTGCGAAGTCGAGAGTATTGCCAAGGTGAAATGTAAATAATTCTATTCTTAAGAAAATAGATTCTAAATAAAAGAAACTTAAAGTTAAAAGAATTTTGAAGTGTATTTCTCTTGAAAAAAATATCCACGATCTAGTGATACAGACCGTATCGAGAAAAGCGAAGTTCGTAACAATATGTTATTGTATTCGTCCGTCACAAGTCCAATGTGTCTCTGCTAATTGTTATCTGCGCCATATCCTTCTATCGATAAGTAGCTGGCACGTACCTACTAGCTTCCTATCTCATCACCACTAACCTCCTTTATTGGAACCATTACGTCCTTTATTATTATTCCACGCGTTTTATTGACTTTTTATTTAAATTAAGAGCCTTATATGGATAAAACAAATACTTATCCGACTTTTCCACTTGCACACTATAACACTCTTTGTCTGTCTGCTTTGATGAAACTTCTAGCCGAAATTGGAATGAACTGACCCGAATCTAAGCTCTGCTTCGGCAGTTTTTACAGGTATCAGCAGTTAAGCGAATCATGCACAATACGCCAATATACGGTGTGATGGAATCTCTTGAGTCAGGTACAATTTTCTAAATTGTTTTTATTGCAGATGCGCCATTTTATAACCTTTCCCTTGTACCAAAGAAAACAACGAAGACTAAAAAGTTTTGTAAGAGTACTATGTACTTTATCGTTTCAGTTTATTCTTATGCCACAATTCTGTTATTTATTACTATAAAATAAACGATTGGTAATTTACTCCTGCTTTTCCCGTCAAGTTTTCATTTTTGAAATTTAAGAATTTGACAGAGCCTTTCTCTTCTTTTCTACACAACTAGGAAGCAAACAAAACTTTATTTCCAACTCTACTAAAGAACTGCAGCTGGCTGGACTAAGAATGAATATGATGTGCTTGCAAACTCACCTTTGCATTCTTCGTGAAATTGCTTAGGCTCTCCCTTTTTTCTACATTCTCTCTCTCACTATTTTTACCAATCAATGCCAAGGCAGGCGAGCGGGACGGTCATTAACTATTTTTCCTTTTAGATATAACTTTTTTCTAATTTTCGCTAATACTTTCACCTAAATATTTTGTGGACCAAGGTCGACAACCTCACCAATTTGATGGCAGAAGGCTGCCGTATTTTACTGATAAGGTCCATACGGTGGAGTAAGCTTATAGCTACATGAACATTATAGGGTTTAAATCAAAATTAACTATAATATAGTTCGAAAAACATCTCGAACTGGCTGCCAGCTACTAAGCGAAGGAAGAAGCGGATCCCGTTTCCATCTGATTACGGTCTTCTGCGTTGAATAGTGACAGCGAGCACACACGTACTAGGAGTGTGTAAAGTGACAAAAAATGTTTATTTGATGTATATTGTGCCGGCGAAGTAATGTTAGAAATCCATATAAAACAATGTTATTTGCGTCGTGCAAACGTAGTGAGAGTTAGGTTGTCGTGTCTTCGAGTGTGTTAGCAACCAAATCCAAGTATTAGAATACTTGCTAGTTAAAGTGATAAGAAAATAGAATTTAAGAGAAATCTAATCTGTGTCCCAATTATGTATGGCTACAACTAGGGTTCATTTCCTGGCTTTAATTTTTTTGTTTCACATACGCTCCTTCGTACCTGCCAAATCACGTAACTGATCCTTCAGAGTTAGTATTGGTTGTTTAGACTCGCACTCATGAAGTGGAAAACAATATGGGGCTACCGTATCTGGAGCACCTTCGTGCAATGCCTTTTTGCTCTTTCTGTTTCTATGCTTTTGTCCTCTTGGTGTGAGAAATTTTTTTTTTTTTTTTTGGAGAAAAAGAGTAAGCTTGCGCATTTTTCCCATGTAATGCTTGTGACATTGCTGAATGCGACACGGGGTCTGTAGAATAGAGTTTACTTTTACTTTTGTTAACTTTTTTAATTTTCAATGTCAGATTTGATCTTTTGGCCTGAACGCCTTCTACGTTAACGTTATGTAGAAAGATTGACGGACTGTCTAATTTAGCAATCGTGTGCGACGCCTTAGTTCCAGGTTTGGAGTCTGATTTCCGCTTTGGTGGACGCTTGCTGGGCGCAATATTTTCAATTTCTAATCTCGCAAGCGATTTTGGTTGTTGTTGGATCATAATTTAATCCAGATGAATTAAGTTGGAAGGGTACTATGTTCTGTTCCTTACGCCATTGGTTCTATTTGCCGTTTTATTTACTATTCGCTCTTGGATGAATGTCGATTCCATCCCTGCATCCATCACAAGGCAAGCAATTGCGGTTGAGATACCTGTAGAAATTAAAAATAAACTTTTTCAACGAATTAATTTTGCGAATGAAAACAAGCAAAGTTGCATCCAAACAGTGATGGACTTGTCTACTGTGTTCCGGAAAACAAAATAAGTTACTTGCAAATAGCTAAACCCATACCAAACAAAATGAATTCGTGAAAAAGAAGTGAGATAATTTTTCTTTTGCTGTCCTTTTATCTCAATGGTCTAACTAATATTCTTAACCCACTAAAGCTGTATCATTAATCTTCCCACACATTATCATGTGCTGTCGCAATCATTGATTAAGTGCAAAGGGGGCTCATAAAATGAGGCGTCATTTTCCCTTTCATGTTAAGAACTCTCAAGTAGTGGACGCAATGGGCAGTCGCTCTATGATATTGAATAAAGAAATCAACGCAAACACAAACAACAAATTTATAAAAAGTGACAACACGGAACTTAATAGAAAAGTAGACAAGCTTGTTTGTTCATAGTGATAAAAAGGAATGATTAGATACATTTAGATATGTATATAGAAAATATATTTTTGTGTATTCCTTGATCCATAATTTGGAAATTACTATTTATCATTCCGCAGTAAACCAATACGACGAATATATTCCAACATTAAAATAAGTGGTTTTTATTGCGTTAGTTACATAAATAACTTTAATATTTAAAACAAACAAACATCATATTTTCTTGTGCGTTTTTTCCTTTTTGTTTTGTTTGCACTCATACCTGCAAAACCAATTGACTTTTCAATTTCCTTAAAGTTCTGTAAAAAGTCGGCATAGTTGAAGTCGCAGCCCGACAATAAGACTAACGTCTCGTTATCCCCCAAGATCCCAAGGGATTAATATATAATAAATACTAATCACTCTATAAAGACATAAAGCACGTTTCCGCCCTAAGGCATGTTTTGCGAAAGTTGAAAAGTTGACTTTTAGCTTGATTTTTAGGACCTCACACAAAAAAAAATTTTGTTCGAAAATACAAAGCTTTCTTCGTAAATGTATGATAATGTACAAACATGTCTGTGGCAACTCGAAACAGAGTTCCAATTATCCATAAATACTATTATTGCAACGTGATGCACATGCATAGCAATTCTTGCAAAGTCCTTCCTAAGATTGTTTCTTCTTCTCTGAACATTCGCAATCCTCACGTGCATCGTTGTTAATCAGAGTAATCTGTATAATAATTTCATTTTACAATTTCTCGACTTCATCATAAAACTTCTTTTTTAGTGTAAATTAAAAGTAAATTTATTAAGCAAAATAGTGGGACAACGTTAAATAGGTGTCAGGTTAATGTCTTATCAGTGGATTTGGCGGTAATACCCCACATGCATATAACATAACATTAAGAAGATATAAAATTAAAATAGGGTTAACCTAACTGGAGTCTTATTCTCTTCCGAATTAAATGGTTCTTGTCTTTGGCTAGTTACAACTTGTTCCTATAGACCGAATTAAGCTCATCTTGCATTTCTGTTAACAATTGTACTCGGTGTTCGATCTTGATCTTCCAATTTTTTCTTTTGGTACCATCCCCAATGTGCTCTCCGATGTCTTTCCAAATCTTTAGGTCATAAGATGAATACCTGAGAAAAAATAATAACAATTATTAATAATCGTATAGTAATTAATATTATAAATGATAAAAATTAATAAAAATAAGCACTTGCTTTCGCCTCTTAATTGGAAAGTGGTTCTTGGCCTCGTAATCTATGATTAGTTCTAAGCACATATAAATAGCATTTATGCCATTTGTTGTTTCATTACCGAAATGAATTGGAATTTTGCCTCACTCCACGGGTGCATTCCCCACTAACAACTTTGTTTGGAGCAATGTAACTCGTTTGTTGCATTTTTTCATTTATTTTTATTTGCTTTCTGAAAATGCTTCCTACCATTCACTTCATTTCATTTTATTAAAGATTTTACATAATATTGCTTATATTTGCAATGGTATGATTTTGTCGCTGATTGTATCAACAAACAAACGTCCAATTTGCCTCTTACTTCCCAATATTTGTTGGAAATAAATATCGAATGGCGACAGGATTACACAATGCGAAGCGAATGGCTTCCAAGTTACGCTGTCGAAGTGATTAAAAGATACGTAATCAGTTCTCGGGGTAGGCAGCTTGAAAGGTGTATAAAGTGTACAATTAATTACGAAGTAGAGAATATAGGGAAAGAATGAGATCATTACCGGCTGTTAAGTCGCCGAAAAGGAAACCGTGCTGGACTGAAAAGTCTACGTGGCACCCGAATAGTTATTGGCTATGAGTTTGCGACGTGCAAGAAACATAAATTTTCTTGCGATTGGAAAATTTACTGTTGACCACTTTGATTCACTTATTAAATAAATGTTTTCCATGTGCTACTTTAAAAGTGGTATTTACTTGTTGTTTTTTTTTGCGTTAAATTAGCTAATAATTACAAGTCTTTTTCTAGGCACAGCATGAAAGCGTTGAAACTAACTGGGTCTTATTTATGTTATGCATGAGTTATCCAAAATCGCTTATCGCCGATTTCTAGCAATGCTTAACAAATGTCGTGCGTCCGTGTTCAAGGGGCAAAGAACTTGACAACTCATTTTCTACGTTAAGGCAATAAAATTGGCCACGTACAAGACATGTTTAGTCTTCTTAACTGTCACTTCCGTTCCTCCTTTAGCCTACGACGAACAACACTTTCTGTTCGTTCTTGAATAAAATTGAAATCACCCACGAAAGTATTTCGTCACTCTGTATTGAATCCTAATGATTAGTTTACTCTTTAACTCTGCTCTCAACCCTTGCAATTCTAAGCAAATAAATGATTTGGGTTTTAGAGTTGATACAGCGCCACGCTTGAGTGTGTTGGATATCTTTCAATTTTTTGCGAAACGTTTCTATTCGTGATGTGGTTTTAAAGACAAAGATTCTTTCCATTCTACTTTTGAGAGCCTTCGAAATCTTGCAAAACTTCTTTTACTTTAATAATATTTAGGTCAATCAACCCAAGCAGCACAAAAAAAATTCACCCAAAAACCCTGCTCTCAGCATTTGTTTTCTTACAATAGAACGGCGGTCGCACATTAAAAACTCTTCCCGGTATTTTCTCTTTTTTATATCTTTTATTTCTAATCTCTTTCTTTCTAATCTGCCTCTTCATCTTTTTCCTAATCTTTTCTACTTAGTTGTAGCGAGAATTATGTTCAAAAAGTACATTTAATTATCGCAACCGTCAAGGTTATTGCAGATAACTTATTAATTCAAAATGTTTTTATAAATTTCGTAACTCCAAGAGACAAATCTTTTTCTTTCAGTTTTACCAAAACTGTTTCAATCCTTACCCGTAACGAACTTTTTAGAATTTATCTATCATGTTTTTAAGGCCAGCATAATACCGTACACACTGATTTTAGTAAAGCCGGATACGGCTTAAAGCAGAGTTAATTACGTGTGTTATGATCTTTAAATATCAGTCCATCGGATTCTGTTCGTGTTTATTGCAGTGGATAATCCCTTATCTGCGGAATAGACCGTCTTCCAGCTCCAACATCTCTGATGTGTTTACCGAGGTGTCAGCTATCAGTGTTGAAACTAGCCACTTAGGACCCGGGGCTTAAGTCACTATATATCTTAACGTATGCCTATGATATTAAACTATTATTTTTTTAACTTGAAATCTCATCCTTTCAATCTGATTTAAATAATGTGGTTAGGTGGTACTCATACAAATCATGCATATACAATTAAATCTCAAAAAGAGCAAGAAGCTTTTTGATTGACTTGCATAAATTGGAAAATGTAGATTTCTTCATTGTCTTAGGGGTCTCTGCGCAAGAGATGTACGCGCTTTTCTTTTACTTCACTTCGTTATTTTTCGTACCTTATAAAAATTAACTCCTAATGTTAGCATAAGGTTTATTTTTAAAAGTCCACTTCATTTTGTTGTAGCTGATTTTCATGTGTACGTAAATAAAGAAGTAAGTAAATAAAACAATCTATGTTATTCAATTGGCTTAAGCTGACTTCTTCCTAACAGACCTGCCAGTTAAGTAGAAATGTCAAATATACTTTTATCCTAATTTGATCCTCTGATCATATAAAGGTCAAGTATTCCACTTAAACTTACGGGGTACTTGTTCGCATTGTATTCGTCGAATTGTGCTCATCAAACTTTTTTAAAGGTCTAGTTTCTGAATGAGGTATAGTGCTCCCATCGCAGGCACATTTTTAACCGGCAACTAACTTTCTCCACCATTGGCAAATTCTTTAATATTATCTGGTAATGTAATCATTTTCCTTTACCCGTTAATTGACTGTGCCCCTTTTAGTACCCGACGGCAGAACGTGTCAAAAGCATTGCTCTTTTACGATTTCGAAAATTTCAACCGCGGAACGTCTGAATTGTTGGTCAATCAAAATGGGGAAGTTCGGGTCTGAATGCTATTAACCAAATCACTTCATTAGCGCATTTTTTGCAATCTTGTCCGTATATACGTAAGGGGGAAGTACGACAGAAATTTTATACAAAATTTTTCAAAAGATCCGAGAAGGCTTTCTGCACCAAATGAATCTCTGCTGGTAAGTTACAGTCCTTTCCTGTCCATTTCTAACTGCTCTAGTAGACTAATAGATGTTTTTAGATAGCATTTATGTTCGTTCAAAAGCATATTTCCACCTGAAGCTCCCTCGAAACGACAGTCCGATGGATTTCGTGTGTACCGTTGCTAAATCGTTGACTAGATATAAGGCTGAAGGGCTCAAAAGCTTCTAGTGATTCTGCCTAGAAATAAAGACTTTGGGATAATTTGTTTAACTTGATTATCAAGTTGACTATGAATTATAAATTTTTTTGCCGCAACACGTGAAAATATGCTATCTTTGACAGACGCAGCAAAAATCTTTTAGAAAATAGAATGCGACCGAATATTTGAACAGAGAAGGGCACTTTCAAGATCCCGGGATTGCAAATTAATGGTAAAACTTATTACAATATTTGTTATAAGGAAAAATATGCCAATAACACATTGAAAATCTTTAAAGTAGTAGTAGTAGTCGAGACACGATATTTTAAAATGCAAACATATATTTCTTTCATTTAATTTCTTGCATTCGGATCTTTTGCAAAGTTTGTAAAAGAACGTTTTTAGAATACGTAGAATATTATCGAGAAATTGATGTAAACATTTTTTATTAACAAAAAAAAACTGCTTTTTCTAGTTTAAAATGGAACAACAATCACACAAGAATCAATACATTAACAAGTCCTACATGTTCGCCTAGCTATATGCATTAAAATTTAACGATTTACTGCCTTAGAGACAAATTTGGACCAAAAAGCGTGCGTTCGTGAATCCCTTTCAATTAGAGATACCTTGCAGAAATGATTGCCAATTTTGATATTTAAGCAAAAAAAAATTTTTTTTATTTTGATAATTTTTTCACTTGAAACGTTATTGAGAAAAATTAGTGGAATATGTATTGTGAGGACCCAAAGTCGCCCCTCGTTTTGGCCTCACCGTCTCTAGTGAGGGGAGGGAGTGCTAGGGTTAAGGATAGATTAAGATAGGGATAGGGATAGACTAAACTTAGAATGGAATAGATTAAGATAGAGAATCACATAGAATAGAATAGATTGTGATAGAAAATAGGAATAGAATAGAATAGATTAAGCGTAGGCTAAGTATAGGCTAAGAGTAAAGAACAATAATAAGTTAGTTACTTGAAGTTGGGCTCTCGAGCTGAGAGGTCGAGGAGTCGTTATCTGCGTCGCGCAGAAGTCAGTCGCGGTCTGGCTCGCGGAGGGTGAAATGAACATAGAATTAAAGGAATCGAGTCGTTGTGTAAAAATAAATTTTCTTCTGTGTTACTTTATTCGTCCCTGGACCGCTGAGCGCACCCAGCCTTAGAAAAGGGACGAAAAGTCCCTCACAGTATTAACCAAAAAGTTCTTCATCATTTTCTACAATTTTTTTCCTTCTTTCTGAAAAGAAGGCGATACCGTGTCGAAAGAACGACATCGATTTGGCAAGGATCTAATCGTCGACTTATTTTCGCATTTCTCCAGTCAAGCCATGCGGCATCAATCTGCACAAACGGTAATCGGAAAACGCTATGTCTGGTGCGTTTGCTGGGTGCGGCAGAACTACCAATTCTAGCTGCAACAGTACGTCCTTGGCAATTCTTACCGCGTGTGGTCGTGCGTTGCCATGCAAGTGGATGACTTTGCATCTGTTAGCCGCCTTTGCTGGTCCTTTTTGCAATAGTTCATCGCTCAATTTGTTCAATTGACGCCGGCAAACATCTGCAGTAACAATTCCATTCGCTTTTAGCAGCTCTTAATACACAGCACAGTATGTTGCACAGTAAAACTTTATGGCCACGAATATTCCCCTTTGACCTAACCAATGACTTGTGAAAGTGTTTAATGGGCTTCGGTAGCAGATTTCTTTAAATCAATCAAACAGAGTAATGTATGTCGAAAATGCAATTTTGAGTGTTCGGGATGCACTAAATAACTATATTATTAAATGGAAAAATAGTATTAAATGTAAAACTATTATTTTATGTATAGAACGGCTACAATCCTCGAATTTGTGTATGCAATGATGCGAGGTACCATTGTGTACATTGATACCTCGCATTACATTATCATATTTACCAATAGACACCACTGATCAAAATACATGCAAGCACCTAATATTTTATTGCCTTTGCATCTGCCCCAAAAAAGTTATCAAATATATGTATGCTCTACTTATTTGAGGTTTAAATTAGCATTTATAGTAGAGCACATTCAGAATACCTAATTATTTCGTTGAACTCTTCACTCTGCTAAACGTCCCTTCAAAATTCAACTAGACACTCTGCTATGTTTATATTGTTCGCCATACTTACATACATTACAAAAAATTAACCTTTGTATAGTAACAGCTTCCAGTGAGGCAAAAATAGTAACTTGCTGTACAAAGTCATTATGCAATGTTTAGGATAAATACGTTTATTTTTCAAGTTCCTAGTTCCACTTAAGGATGCCCACGAAAATTATGTACGGCTGTAACATTCCCGTTCATAAGTATTCACCGTTACAGTGTTAACCACAGCAAATTGAATAAAAGCTATATTGTTGAGTTCATTCCTATAAAAGCAAGCAATTCCGCAGGCAATACTTTCCACTACAACTTTAACAACTTTTAACAACTTTAACAAACTTTAAAGAACCATTTAACAAATGTAAGTAAACACATTTTGGGTAGGGTAGGATCTTTCGTCACCAACGCACTGCTTTAAAGTAAGTCGTCACCTCTGCTGTTGCTTTCATTCTCTTTTACAAGATGTTTCCTTGATTAGATTAACGATACTAATCTCAACCAAAGGCAGGTTAAGCACTCTTACAGTTTAACCATTTAATAACGATCTTCGAATAATTTATATGCTGACATTAATTTTCTTGCCGCTAAGCCTGGACTTTAAACTTTTATGATCTGCGAAATAGATCACAATGTTTGAAAATGGCTTTCTACCCGATGTTTCACTTTTCCTCATATGCCTAAAAAAACTTTGCTCATGAAAAGTGCAACAAGCGAGAATACATTATTGCATGGTTCTTAAGATATTTGCTAAGAAAGTTTTCAATAATGACCAAATGACATGATAGCAGCCTCGAGAAGCTGCTCCATTTTTTAGGTTGTCTTCTTGCAACTCTCTCCAAATGGGGTTTCTCAGAGGATTGTAGGTGAGATATTTTGAAACCGCCGTTGTCGTTGGTTTCAGTCCAGCACAGTGTCATTCACAAAAAGAGAAGAAGGAATAGATAAACAAACAAAAAAAAAATGGAAATAAATTCTCGCAGTTCCAGTACGTAAAACAAAAAATTTTCATTCTTAAAAAATAATCTGGCAAGAACAATAACGCCATTATAGGGTTATGGGCCAGCAAACGGGGGGAGAGGGATGGCAACGGTAGACAATTGCTGTTGTGATGCGCTTGGTATCATTAGCCATTTAATGCATTTTATGCTGTTGATGGCTGCTCTTACGGAATACGTGCATATTTACACGATTTCGCCGGGCCAGTAGGTCAACCTCGTAATTGTAATCAACGCGGTCACAGTTAGCAATTGTTTGTTGTTCCAGTTTTGCAATTTTTTTCTATTTTGCACCGCATTGTTTTGTTGTAATATGGCGCCAGTAGCTAGTTGGCGGTTTTGTGAGTTTTACTTTGTTGTTGATTTTTCTCTGTAGAACTATTTTTTATATTTTGAGTTTATTTTGTTTCTACAGTAGCCTTTTTTTTTTATTTTGCTTGTGGTTTTGAGAAAAGTACATTAAACCGAATTTTTTACCGAAACTCTCTTCAAACGAATATAAAAAATATTTTCCCCAAGTAGTTAGGCTAACGCCCATCCAATATGCAATTTACATTAATTTCTCAAGGTTTCAATGCTACGACATACGCGAAACGAATTCGGTGGATTCCTTAGATAGTTAACCAATGTGACAAGTAGTCGATTCTGAAGTTTGTCAGTTCGTACGAACAACTTTGTTTAATTGGAATTCAGAAAATTTTCAAAATTTTGGGCCTAAAAGCGAAAGTTGAAAGAAAGATGAACATAAAGTTCAAATTTCAAATATCCTATGCGCCATGGCTGTGGTCGGACATTAAGCGAAATGATTCTTCAGAAGATGTTTAAATACAGCATAAAGAAACTATTCCAAAACAGCGCACAAAGTACGCCGAGCGTTACACAGACTTGAAAGCTGTCTAACATCAATAATAATTGTTCTACAATAAATGTGTATGTAATTGTTCGCGGCAGCTCAAAAACTCAGAGCGCAAAAATGGGATAAGCATTATCTTTGCTACGGTTTTCTGAACCGTAAAGGGGGATCAATATTTTTAAACGGGAAAAATGGTTTTAAACTTTGCCGTCCTTGCACCTCGACCACCTTGATCCAAAACTTCAAAAGTTCATGTTCTCCAGAAGTGCATGCATTAAAATGCCCTTACGGCGCATAGACCTTATAAAACTTCACTGTCGTGCCAGAATCATCAGACAATTGAGATTTTCTATTCATCTGCCTAAATATATTCCGGGTATTTATTCAAAAAACTTCAGAAATGATCTAATGGAAACGGAGTCGGATAGCCAAGGCTCGCTTCAAAGTAAACATTTCTTTGCCTTTTACTTTGAGTGCTTTCCCTTTCCTATGATTTAATATAATAGTAGTGTGTTTTTATTTCCATTGGATAAATGGGAGTTGGCTGCCATCTCTTTTGCTGGCAATGCAGACGTAATGCGTGTACAAAAATAAAGAATGTGGACATTAAGAAGACATCATTGGCTCGACTGGTGAGATCCTTGTTTATCTACCCGCTGCTTTATCTACTCGCTGCTTAAGTTGATTCAGCGTTATTTGCAGTAAATCGCATCGATGTCTTAAAAAGAGGTCGAATTAAAATTTTTCACGAATTTACGAAAAGCAGCAAGAAATGAAGAAAGACTTTACAACGTTTGCGATTTTTTTTTTTTTTTTTTGAATTTATTCATTGTATTAACAATTTCATTATTATCGTCATAGTCGTTACGATTATTGTTAGAGGCCACAATCGGAATGCCTTGTATGTGCTTGGGCTTTAACTATTGAAAATGAAGGAGTTTTGTATTCCATGCCATCGTCACTGGCCTGATTGTTTGTAATCAATGTTGTAAACATTTATTTTTGCGGTTTCACTATCACACAAGCAGCAAAAAACCAAAAACAATTTTAATGGTATTAAATTGTGGCCGGGTTGTTGTTGATAATTGCTGTTTTCTTTTTTCCTCGTCCATATCTCTGAACTCCCCTTAGTGATGACTAAACAAAGTAATTTTCATTTGGTTATGAAAGCGGAGCGGTTGTTGTCGTTGTAGTAGCTTCAACATACATACGCACCCGTTACGTTTCGCTCAGATATTAACATTGTTTCTAATTCTCTCTGTAGAGCTGCTGAGCTGTGATATTAGCAAATATTTTGTTTCGTTAACGCAAACACTTTTTAGTCTCCTTTTCAAAGACTCTTAAAATTGCGGGCATTTGAGTTTCTAGTGACTTTTCAAATACAAGTAAAGAGAATCCAATTTTCTTCATAGATTTCGACTTTAGCTGTTTAACTGTAGTTCATATTAACATCGCTTTTCGGTTTAATATAACTTTTATTGTCATCTTTTTTGATTTTGTTGGTTAACTATGTTTCGCCTAACTATTCTATGATATTGTTATTATGAACATTACAGCAATCATCATCATCATCATCGTCAGCATCATCGCAAACCATCATCATAAGCAGTTAAAATGCGGTTGTTTTTATTTCTGATGCTCATTCAAGTGTTGTTATTACAATTTCTGGTTTCAGTGGCCTCGCCCCAGCTCGTTCGCCAGCGATGGAAAGATACTTCTATTGAAATTTTAATTTTTTGTAAATATCCTTGGAACGGAGAAAAGAGAAAACTTTCTATGTTTCATTACATTTGTCGAGAAACGGGAGAAAACTTTCGCTTAAAGCTTTACAAAATGCATATTCAAATGCAACGAGACTAACAGCAATATGTTCGTTTTCTGGCGTTGCTTGTAATGATAATGAAGACGATGATGATGTTGATGACGTTTTTGAAGAAGTTAGTGATTAACTTTCACTTTAGTTTTTAAATGGATTTAAAAGTGTTTCTTTAAAAACATTATAAAAGTTTTAATTGCATTTTCTATTTTCCATGGAGAGGAATTTATTAGGTTTGTCGCGTGCTTGTAAGCCATAGCAATTCGCATTCCATTAACTCCATATATTTTCGATCAGCGAAGCGCTATTAATATCGAAATTAACTTGGACTTTCTTTCCTGTCCGTCGGTCTGTCCGAAACACAATCGCGACACTCTTCTTAAAACTGGAAACTGAAAGGACAAATTTGTTTTAAGTTTCTTTAGTTTCGAAATTCAACAATGTGTCAACAAAAGTGTCAACAATTGCCAAAAAAAAAAATATTTTCTCATTTTTCCTAATTTGCGAACTTCATATCACAGAATGTTTCAAAATCACTTCAATTAGACTACGCGTTAGCCAACATTTACTGGCAAACAATGCTTATGCATGCACCACAATAGCATATTTATAAAAGGCTCAGCGGGACGAAATCACTTAAAAGTAAAGTTTTATCAAAGCGATACAACATGTATTTCTTTTTTGTACGATCAGGAGGTATCCACCATTCGTGTAATAGGATGAAGATCAGGAAGAAGTAAGGAAAGAGGAAGCCGTATGCAGGTGGTGATGGCAGCGTTGTCGGTAAATGCTATGCTTTACCTGCTGATCAGTCACTGCAGCTGCGACCATAGTAAACTTTATAGCTCTTGAAACGTGAAATCCTGAACAATGCCTCAGTAGTTGCCATTCAAAACATATTAATACAGCAACCCTGTATATATGTGTCTTTTTTGTCTTCTACTTCTAAGAATTTACCAAACCACGTAAAACAGATGTAATGCGAATGCGAAGTTCTACTACTTAACCTTAGTAACGTTTTCTCTTTTTAAGATTAGTTTTGTTTATGCATCTGTGCTGTCACGGGCTTATGTATGTATTCATTCATTTATTTAATATCGCATAATGTGTTTAGTTTGTAATAGTATTGTCAATATATTCTATTAATTGTACTATAGTTCCATAAAAGGTGGACAGTTTCCCTTGATTGTGGTTAAATTGTTGATCTCCTTAATCTCGTTTGGTAATTCGTTGAATTCTTTCAAATTCTTGCTGGTCGCTAGTAGGCATTTTCACTCATAGATTTTTTTCTTTTAAGTTAAAGCGAAAAGGAAAAGTTTTCCTCAAAATTCAACCTCCTCTTCCTCTTTAGAAAATGTATTTTTGCGTTGCAATGTATGTTGGTATTGCGGCTGATTAGTGCTGTCAGATATACAAGCTATAAAAAAAAAAAACCTTCAGGCGTATAAGTCCACCCAAGTGCCGTTATGGTCACATAATGTACGAGAGGCCAAAATTTACTCCCGCACCCAATATGTACATCTCTTGCCCAGAAGAAGTATCTCAGACTTTCAGTTAGATAATCTGAAACCCTTTTGTGGCTGATTTTTAAAATGAGTACCATGTACGTGTATGCGAGGATGCTTTTAAACCAGGCGTATAATTTTTATGCCAATTGCAATACTCTTTCTGACGACTTCTCTGCATCGATCGTTTTCAAGATCTAGGAATACTGCAAGTATAGCTTGTGACCGTAAGTGATTTTTGTTTTGATTATTGCGCTTAAAGTAGAAGTTACTTGATCTTATTATCAACCTATACTGTGTTACTACAGAATCTATTTCACATTTGCATATGAACTCAGACTGTTGTTACGGTGCTTTCTCTTTCAAGATATTTATTTTAAAAAAAAAAAAATCTTTTTTTGCAAATTTTAGCGCGCATTTCTACCGGCCTTTTTATTTATTTTTATTAATATAATCCTTCAAAGTTTCCACATCTCTGGTACACATGCTGTTTGCATGCTTTCCTTA
The DNA here is from genome assembly GCA_001077435.1 of Glossina morsitans morsitans. Lineage (NCBI taxonomy): Eukaryota > Metazoa > Arthropoda > Insecta > Diptera > Glossinidae > Glossina > Glossina morsitans. Next base: position 38,217 of record CCAG010011981.1, read on the forward strand.
ATAATTTTTGTGCAGTAAAAACTTATGTGTTTCATGGAATTCTTCTGGGCATGCTTTTAAACTTACTGCCACTACCAAACTGTATGTTTGTCATGTTGGGTTTTGTTAATTTCATATTTGTACCTATAATACCCTGGACGAAAAATTTGTTGAGAAATTTTGCCTTTTCATTAGTGTTAGATGATGTCACTATTATATATTTTGATCATTTTTTTTCAAATGGAAAAAGCGTTTATTGAAAAATTCTTAAAATTAGTAGATATTGTTAATATCAAAATATTTCCTATCATTTTCTACAACATTCTCCCATCTCTCTGGGAACATCGTGATACAATGTCGAAAAAACGACATTTGTTTGGAAACGATCCAGTTGTAGACCTATTTTCGCACTTCTTCAGCGAAGGCAAGCTACATCGATCTGAGCAAGTGCTAATTAGAAGGCGCTATATCTGGCGAGTATGCTGGGTGCGGGAAAACTTCCCCTTCGGACTGCAACAGTGTATCCTTGAGAACTCTTGCAACATGTGGCCGAGCGTTTGCATGCAAGCGGATGACTTTGCGTCTGTTAACCGCTATTGCTGGCCTTTTTTGCATCAATGCATCGTCCAATTCGTTCAAGTGAAGTTGATAGACATCTGCAGTAACAGTTTTATTCGTTGGTAAGGCACCTCGTATACACTACACTTTGCTAATCCCAGCATACGCATAGCAAACTTTTATGGCCATGAATGCTTCGGTGGGGTCCGCTTGGGGTCAATGTGAGTAGCTCCCCTGAACTAACTCATAACGGTTTGCCCTTGAGATTGCTGTAACAAAGTGACTTGTCATCGCCAGTCACAATACGTGAGCTCTTGATCGTACCATTTGTTTACTAATGTTATTGTAATTCACTTTTTGAAAGTTTATAAGTTCATAGCATCTATTAAAATACTTGCTTGCCGACACAGTGCCTTACACACGCATTTATTTAGTGTCGTTAGGTCTCGGTCATATCGTTTAACACATCGCATATAGGACGGCATGCAGACATGGGATGACAATCGACGAATCAATATGATTTATACATATTACGAACCTTCACAAGAAATATGTCAGAATTTCATGGCATTTTGACCGTTAGTTTACAATTTCAAATTGCTTTAGTGACGCTGCACTCAAAATCCATCCGTTTATCGACAGAATTCTCCATTGTTCAACACAAGTAACTCGAAAAAAGAAACTGTAACGAGCGGATGCCCTGAAATTTTCATAGAATTTGTGTGACATGATATGGATTCGTGGCTATCGGCGATATTACATTATTGAATGATTTTGTTGTTTACTAATTTTATTGTAGCCCACTTTCTAAGAGTTAATTAGTTCGTGGAATGCAAGCAATGTGTTGTAGTTGCCCGCGCAATAACTGGTATTTGAGCTTATGGAAGCTTTTGATCTATCGCTTGTTTATTAATTTTATTGTAAGTCACTTTTTGAAAGTTAATTAGTTCATGCTTCTAATAAAACATTGCTCATTGTACGCACCTTATAATTGAATATTATTGTTTCATCAATATTTACATTATAACAAGGTTTCAAATAGAGAAGCTGGCAGGAGAATAATTTTCCCGTGACGTAATTTCTTTCTTATGACAGTCACAAGTCATATTGCACTCACAAGCAAACCAAAATAGACATTGGGACATTTTAGTACTTTGACGGCTTAGCGATTTTGAAATAAAACAAGCGAGAACATTATTGTTGGCCAAAGTGAACAATTAGAGACCCCAATCCACTTCGCCTAGTACATTTATGTACTCGTTTTGGTAATAACAAAAATTACTCATTATTTTGAAACATCATATGACATGATCAAAATTTAGCAAACATAATTTACTTCCCAGAAATTCTGTCATTTTTTTCAATTTCCGGCATGAAAAATAGAAATTGTACTTTCTCTCCATATAAGGGCTTATTTTTCATGGTAATTCCTACATATATTGAGGTGTGAAAAATAGACCAATGTGACCCAAATTCTCCGCCGATCAATTTTTTTGCTTAATAGCTACTATGGACTCATTTTCGTCTTAAATCATTAAAAATTAAACCTTCTTCGTAATACCTTACTATTAATAAGAAATCTTATACGGAATGTGGTCCACAAAGTAAGTCCATGTAGTGCAAACTTGGTTCACTTAATTTTTATGTCAAATTACTAGCATAAACAAATTTTCATCATAAAACATTAACAGTTAGACCTTTATGACATATAAGAGCTTGCATTACCTGAGAATCCTAATGTGTGTTGATATCTATAAAATAGACGTGCGGGGCTCTAATTCGATAAGGTTAATTTCTTTGTCAATTGGCTTTTATGGACCAATTTTCACTATGAAATATTGAAAGTTAGATCTTTTTAGCAAATAAAGATTCAGTTTTCGTAGGAGCTATATTAGCCGCCTATATGAGACGAGGCTCATAAAAATGCTTAAGGCGAACCAAAGTGCATCAAAATATCCCGAAAATTCCGACCTGTGCCGTATAAGTTGTGCTTAGGCTCGTAAACTATAGTATATATCGAATGGCGAGCGTAGTCCCGAAATGAGCTTTTACAATTTAAGCCGTTTTCGTTCGTTTGGTTTTATTTTTAATTTTTTTGAAGTTAATTTATTTTGTTTTACGTTTTATATTTTTATGTAACATAAACTTTCCTAACCAAAAAATAGGTATTTAAGGCTAATCAGTAAAAGATTTGAACAAAAAAAGCAACAGCTGCCCTGTCTGTGTTGTCTATCTAAACATGGTCTGCATACAAATGACATAATATTATACTGATGACCATCATCGTCATCAAACATGCCACACGGCCCTGAGAGAGCACAATGGACGACATCTCTTGTCGTAAAAATATCAAAATAAGAGGTAAAGTTGAAAAGTTGTAAGCCTGTATAAATATTAATATAAATATATATATTACTACATGTATACATATATATGTTTATATATATGTGAAGGGCTATAATGACATTTACTGTATCACTAAGCATGAAGTGAATGACTTGTTGGATAGATGGGCCTTACGTGCTCAAGCTATACATATAATTTTCATCTTAATAAAAAATTATGATTTTAAACATAAACAAAAATACTTGCAACTTATTCTTATGGTGTCCTTATGTTTTATATGATTATGTGAAAGAGAAAAAATATATGGCTTAAGGAGCATATCATGAATTTTTATGATTACAATTATTGTAACATCTGTCCGAATACTTATTTTATTACTTTTATTACTATTTCATATGCATTTATTTTTTCCAACAGAAATAATTAAGAAAGCATTTAACATTTAAATTGATTTAAACAAACGTTTGTTTTAACAATTTTTTTTTAAATTTAAATATATTTTTAAAAATTTCTTTTTTTCAGATATCCTTATCCGTGTATGCATTTTCGATCAGAATGAACAGTGAGATGCTTGAGTACACAGAGCGAGCTTGGATGCCATGCAATCTCACCATTAAAGCCCTGAAATTTTATCTACGTGTATATTTTAAGTTTCCGATTTAATTACAGTAATTTCTTATATTAGTAAAATTCTTGAGCTAAATGTGGTAGAGCGACGCGTGGGAACAGCCATGCCATTGAAGGATTTTTTTTTTAATATAATACATCAACCAACACATGGGCTGTTTCGTGGTTGCCGTCTGTAACCATATATACCGCCTGAGTGACCGAGTAGGCTAAGGAACTCGACCAACGACTCAATTGTTGTCGGTTGAAATCTCAAATGCGGTATAGATGCGGTATAGTCCTTGAATTTGTTTCTCTGATTAAATTAATTACAATAATAGTAACAATAGCTGTAGAATATGTAAACACCCAAATGACGTCTGCCAAAATATGGTACAATTTCGGTTGGTTGTTTATAAGTTATCAATAGGTGCTTGCATGTATTTTGGCCACCGACATCTCTTGGACTTCTCTCTATATAAAATAACAGTTTTCCATTTAGTATTATTGAATCACCCAGTGTATACAGGCGCTAATAATGATATCATTTTCGATATTTATTCCTTCCATTTGCTCTTGCTAGTTGCCAGTCAGAAGAAGCAGAATTTTCTGTAGGGTATTGTAAGTGGTGATGAGAAGTAGCTCTGTTAAGGCAATCCGAAGCGCAAAAATTCATGGGTTCGCCCATGGGAGCCATCCATGTCGACATCGAAGCGGGATATTCGCTGTCATAAAGTTTTACTGCGCATACGGTGGGATCAGCAAGATGTAGGGTATTATTATATGTTGTTAAAAGCAAAAAATAAATGTTACTTCAAACTAAACGATGAACAGTTGCAAAAAAGACCAGCAATAGACGCAAAGTCATCCACTTGCATGACAACACCCGGCCAAGGATACACTGTTGCAGTCCGAATGGGAAGTTTTCCCGCACCCAGCCGACTCAGCAGACATAGCGCCTTTTAGTTAGCACTCGTTCAGATCGATGCAGAATGGTTTGGCTGAAGAAGTGCGAAAATAGATCTACAATTAGATCGTTGGCAAACAAATGTCGTTCTTTTGACACGATAACTACCACTAACCACTAATTTTTCTCAATTAATGCTTGTTTCTAGTGAAAAATTGGCCAAAGAACCTAATAGTTTCAGTTCGAGTGTTTATTTTCGAAAGCATAGAAAGAAAGCGGGTTTTGCGGGGTAGGTTGCCTAAACATTGTTTCCAAATGGAAATAATTTGTCGAATTTCAGCATTTGGTTGAAATTGGTTACGGCACTTATTCTCCGTTGATGGAAAAGAAACTTATTACTGGTTTGCTAATTATAAATGAGACCGAATGGACGGCAATAATATTGACCGCTACGCTGATATTGAAAAAGTTATTAATACTGGAAAGCACAAAATAAACCCGCAAACTATTTTCGATAATATAAAAGCGTATTTGTGAGAGATAGTTGGCATCACAAACATATCAAAAGGCAATGTATTTGCTATTTTACTAGATCAGGACAACGTGATTGGGCAGAGTTGAACATAAACATTGCAAGTCGATTGCTTTGGCTTTAAAATTGCATGAAGTGAAGCTCTACTTGCCGCCCCGCACTCGCCGTCTACCTTATCTTCACGATTTGGCCTTTATCGACTATTACCTCCTTGCAAGTCCCTTAAAGAGCTGCAGGGGAAAAGGACTGGTTCACATGAGAAGTTTGTTGCGGAAACTGAAGCGAACTTTAGAGTTCTATGAAAAGAAAGCTAACTGCCTGGATATATAAAGTTGAAATTTGAAGAAAAAGTGTCTTTTCTTATTTATATTGAGCCTCCTCTCTCGGGTTCGATTTTTCTTCGTCCGTCTGCGGAATTTTATGCTCAAGCAGGTAAGTCAAACTGTAAATGATTAATAAAATCGCGTCCCCGCCAACACTAGAGCACGTAGCGGCAAATTCCTTTTCGCACTTTCCTTGTTGATGCAGGAATATTAGCAACTTGATGAGTTGTGATTTGGACTTTTCCATAAACCGTTCAATTTTGCGTCCATCGGAATACTGGTAAAAAACCTTAATCGTTTGATACAAGCAAGCAAAACTGTGCTAAATATTTCAATAACCTGCAAATTCTATTTATTTATAATTTGTGTTTAATTAGCAGAGTTTCAGTTGAGCCTCCAATTGAAAGTTAAATGAAGCTAACATTTGGTGAAGTTTTTTCTTAGATAGACTTTAAGGCAGCGTTTTCAGTCTTTTCTGATGTTTTAGGGTGTGCAAGCAGTATGAGAGAGTTTACTACAAACCGTAGATAATATCTTTTTCAAGTCAATTATTCTTGAGTCTGCCATGTAATCATAAATTTTCTACATTTTCCAGGTGAAAGAAGGCAAAAGTCTTTCCTGCTACGTTGTGTAAATAAAGATACTTACTTACTTATATAATTTTTTCTTTTGTTTTTCTTATTATTATTTATGACAATTCATTTAAACTTACGAAAGAGAGGAACTAAGGGTAACAAGAACAAAAACCGTATTAAATCAAATCTGAAATATACTTTTGAGAATTGTAAGATAAACATAAACCAAAATCCATATAAAAACAAAAACAATAACAACCGCTACCGTAAGCAAGGGTCTGTTTGAAAAGAAAAAAGCAACGACAGTCGTGCAAGTCTTACAACGAATATTGCGAGCCTCTCTCTCAAAGTAAATTTAGTTTTCATTATAAACTTGACTCGAAACTTTTCCAGAAAATTCGATTTAGTCGTCAAATGTCAAAGTAGTTTTTGAATTTGTTTCATTATTCCCGCTGTGCTAAGCGTCACGGTGGGTAAATTTGGCTTAATTTCATGAATATTATTTACGAGAAATACTTGTAAATATATGCATCCATTTTAAAATTCTAGAAGCAGATAGAGCCTCGAGTTGAAAATTTCGCGTTTCGTACGATGTATCGTTGTTATCCTCCTAACAGTTACAAACAATATAATAAAAATAAGCATATCATCTTACTTGTGTGGTGCACATCAAAAAAGCTAATATTTAAAAAAACAACCTTTTATTAAATGTGTCTGTAGTAACTTCTTTCTGGCTGGGGAATTAGAGGTCTCTTAAATTTGCGCATAAAGAATGTGTGTGTGTGTGTAATCACCGAAACTCTAAAAGACAACACAAAGGAAGTACTGTAATAAAAAGACTTGATTGGTAGTTTCAACAATAACAGAAACAAAAAGAAAAACCCACGCACACGCACGCGTACAATAAAATGTAACACTTATCCACTGCCAAGTGTCTCCCGTCAAATTCGAAGTAGTTGCTATATATGGTGCTCTTAAAGCTTTAAGATTTACGTGTATTATAGAGGGACGCGCACAACCCTTGTTATGAGAGACTACGCACAACTTAATAATTTACTACCACACTCCGCGCTACACGGAACAGAGGTTTGTTAAGAAGAACGAAAATCAACAGTCATTGTAAGCTGCATTAGATTGCTATTGTTATTGTTATTATTATTGTTGTTGTTGTTATTGTTGTTGTTAGCGTTGGTGTTGTCATGACTGTTGTCTGTTTTCTTTTCTTATTTATTTTGCTGCCAAATTTTATTCTTCTTTCCTATCACTTATAAATGCATTGAATATTGCTTTACATTTCTTCCCTTTGTGTACGGTGTCTAAGTTTATTGGGTGTTCAGTAAGTGTTCGCTTGAGTATTTTGGATATGTTGATGATGTTTATTATGTGTTAGGGGGTAAGAAAAAGTTTTAATAAATAAATAAAATCAGTATTTATAAGCACTAAACCATAAAAATCACTCAAGTGCAACATTAGCTTATCGATGATTTGTTATTTCAAATACAGGGCCGGATGTATAAAATATATATATATATATATATATACATATATATATATTAGATAAATATAAACAAAATAATTTTAAAATATAAGTAAATAAATATATTAAATAAATAAGAAAATTCACATAGAAATTTCATAAAATCAAATAAAGAAATAAAACAATGACAATATCAATTAATAGAGAAGAAATTAAGATGAAAGAAAAGTGAAAATGCTTGGTTTGTCTAGGAGTCATCTTCAATCTAGTCTAAGGAAAAAAGGGATGGAGTGTGATTTACAAATTTAATGAGTTCTGAAAATCTGGTGGACTAAAAAACAACTTAAGACTCCAAACAAACCATGTGATGTATTTAACACTAGAACCCCCGTGTGGGTTAATACGACCTTTCTGAGCTTTTTAGCTTAAAAAAAATGGTTATAAGTCATGTGGAGTTCTAATATTTTTTGATGACTTTTAATTTATGTGGAGGGACCTTTAAATACTTATAAACAGTTTTTCTCGAGATGCCGTTTCTAGTATTATGGTCACAAAAATGAAGATAGAAGGGGTAAATTTGCCAAAAACATTCGTTGATCGATTAAGAAGAATATGGGGATCAAAATACTAGCATGATTCGCCTATATGCGCTCTCAGGGTATAGAAGAATTTGAAACAATCTCGAAAAAACACTGCAACATGTTCGCGTTCGGTTAAAAACTGGTGTTAATTTCGAACGTCTTAGTAAACCGCCCGGAACTATATTCAGAACTTTGATAATTCTAGTGTTAAGTAACTGATGAAAGATGTTTTCCCCCAACAAACAACTTAAAGCTAAGTAATGGTAGCCCTGATCTCTAAGGATCTTACAACAAGCATTAGTAGAAAGTACCAGACAGGGAAGTGACTTGCGGAAATCAGTTACGAATGTAGTTAACAACGATAAATAGGTCTGCGACGAAATGCATCTTCATTTTGTTGTATACTTACAAGCAACTCTTCAATGTCCTCTTACGTTTAAGGCTATAAAACTAAAAGTACGTCGAGTTGCAAAGACGCACATACGCTCACGCACATGCAAATATCGCATCTAATCTAGTTTTCTTTCGACATTTTTCAAAATTTATCTTCTTTCTGGCCTACTTAGATGATACTCGTTGTTCGTGACAGTGTTTCAACGGGCAGTTGTTATTATTGTACAATACAGTCAGTCATTCAGTTAGTTGGTGATGGGAAGGAGAGAAAAAATTTAAAAAAAGAAAAAACAAAAAATTAAAAAATAAAAAGAAAAAAGAAAAATTGTTGCATACCATAATTGCTAAGCTAATGGATTTCTGTTTACCTTTTCACTTAGCTGTAGAAAACGTAGCTGACTATGCCATGAACACGACACACGCTCTACCGGCACACTGGCATGAAAGCAAATGAATAAAGGAAATGCAGTAAAAGGAGGGGACGTCGAGAAAGAAAAAATAAATCTAAAATACCAGGAAAAGTAATTAAATCTCTTGTAAATAAAAGACACACAGAATAAAAACAGCAAAAATTAGCAAATAGTAAATTGTTGGTCTCTGTTTTCAATTTACATCAGGTTAAGGGAAAATTCGGTTTAAATAAAAAATTAAAATGCTTATGGAAAACTGCGAACGTAAACACGATAAAAACCGCTTTTAAAATACAGTTAAAGAAAATTTAAAACGAATTTCAAATAAAATCCTTAAATAATTTTTCTTGGGACCCTGTCAGGTTACTTGCAAGGATACTTAGTAGCTTTACAGTCGGCTGTAGCTCTTTTGCTTCTATCAGAATGCCTGACTTGCTTAATAATGATTTTTCCAGTCTACGATATTTCTGCGGGCCGGATAATATAAAGGCCTTTTAACAAATTTTATAGCCATCGACCTGCAGGATTTGGTTACCAGAACATTTTCTTTTGTGCTCCAAATGCTCTTAGTTTACCAAATTGTCTTGATGATCCTTTTTCTAATACGAGCACAATGCGTTCTACTTCACATTAAGTTAGACGGCATTTACTCACTTCTTGTGGAACCATGCACTCTTCTATTCTCTACACCTCTTGTGGCCAGTATCGCATACTTTTTTCCTTCTTTTTAATGATCAGCCATTCTTGTACTGCAAGTGCAACAAGGCAAACGAAATGAATTGATTTGAACCGATATAAACTGAGCTAAGTTGAGCTGAAGCGAACTGCACTAAGTTGACCTAGATTGACTTGGATTGAATTGAATTGGACCAACTTGAACTGAACTGAAGTGGACTGTAGACTGTATTGGGTGCTCGTTACTAATATTTTCAGATAAAGAAAGTGGACACGATTAGTTCTGTTGACAGATGATTCTAATTGAGGTGAGCGTAACACAACTGGAACTGAACTCAAGTGGGCTGTAGACTGTGTAGGGTGCTCGTTACTAATATTCTCCGGCAATGATTAAAATGAGCAGCTATGCATAAAAGATGAAAATGAATTCAATGAATTTATTACAAAATTTTACTATCGACCAAAGGGAAGTATCCCTGATATTGGAGCCAGTCAAAAGTGTATCTAGGATTAATAGTGAAGCACAAAAGTCTTGCTATATTTTTACATTGGAAGACATATCGAGATTATGTTTGGTCCAAGAGTGCTCGTAATCTGATATAATTGAAATGAGCTCCACGACTCTCCTCAAGCTTTCAGGCTATTTATAGAATCCGTATTAGCTATTAGTGCAGGTATTAGCAGCAGCTGTTAGTGCAGGGACGTTGTTGGCATCGTCAGCAGCCTAAAACCATACAAACAATCGGATGAAAAGAAATTAAGGGACTTAATATTCATGAGTGTTAGCAATTTATTAAATATTTTCCATCCATTTCTGCTCGGAGTCAATTCAAAGCCTATCTATCGCTGGTTGTATATTAATTGTATATAAAAAATACAATGCTTTTAGGATCATTTCGTATTTCGGTCTATGATTCCCTAATAATGGAAATAAAAAGCGTCATAAAGCTAAATGTTATACCTTCGCACAGTTATACGTCCGCATAAATCAACTAAATGAAAATAATAGAGCAGAGTAGAGTCACTATTATTATCAACGTCATCATTATCGTCAACAAAATGCGTCGGTAATGACAAGTGTGGCAATAAAACAGAAATGAAAGGAAAAAAGAAAATGTAGCAATTATAGCAACAACAACGACAACATTGACAACTATATGTGCGTAATGGTGAGGAAATAATTAACAATTTATTTAAATAAATGAGCACAAAACCGCTTTCAAAAGTGTTTTCTACTTTAGCATATACGTTTAGTTGGTATATACGTGTATGTTGCTTTAGTTATAGGTCGTTAAGTACATATTGTGTGTGTGTGTGTGTGTGTGTGTGTGTTTGTGCGCACATATCTATGTGCGTGTGTGTGCTTTGTACGCTGTTTTGCAAATGTTTTTGAAAAAGCCATTTTCAATTAAATGACTAACACAGCTTGCGAGCTTAGCCGACATATACATCGCATAAATCACAGTTAGTATAAGTGAATTATGGGTCGATAAACTGAAGTTTTTGGAGTCCGAGATTATAGGAAAGGATTTAAAATAAAGTTTTCGTTCAAAATTGCACGAATTAAAGCAAGTTAATTAAATTTTACAAGATAGTAGTCCAAAAATTTTCATGCAAAGCAATGCAACCTAAATGAAACCGGGACCAATTTTTAAGGAGTTTTAAAGAGTTTTATTGCAAAAAAATGGTTCTGAGCTTATTTTTATAATTATCACTAAAAAATAGGGGTATATCAAATTGTGCTTTCCACTCGTACTCACATCAAGGAGTACTCATCAGAAAGGTCGAAAAATGTTATGGCCTTCATCGCCTGCGCGTTTGACATCCATTTGAGGAAAACTGAGATTCAAATTTAAAACTTAACGTATGGAATTTTGCAGACAATCATGCCTAACGTAGGCGACATAGTGTCTGCTAACAAATTACAGCAAATATTTATTTAAAATTTTTTACAAACATCAACAAGAGTGGGTTTACAGCATGTAAGTTCTGGTTGACCTGTCGGAATTTGAGTTCATGAAAAGGTGGTCAAAGGAATTTGATGATCCTTATGTTACGAAAGGCCTCTGTACGGTTTTGTTGAGGCCGTCTGTCACTTGCCATCCAAGTTACAATTATTACATTGATATCGTTGCAGGAACGCAGAAACAATTTCGCTTGTTTGCCTTGAGAGGATTACGATGGGATACTAATAGAACATTACCTCCCTACGAACAGCGTTTACTTTTGATACATTCTTGAACGTAGAAGATTGGTTCCTGGAATAGGGTTTTTACTGAAACTTACTCGGGGAGATATTTCGTCACCAGTTGCTTGCTTAGTAGGCTTGATTTTAATATTCCTACGAAAGTTTCGAGGAATTTGATCTTTTCTTGTTTAGTGCAGTGTAGGAGTAATTATGAACTCTTTTCTCTCTTTCGGATTCTTTGTAAACACTTTAACGACTTTTACTAGTTATTTTCGATGGACGATTCAAACGATTGTGTGATGTCGGCTTTGGGATAATTTATGTTATGGAGAAGAGGAGAAGACTCCTAAATTCAATATAACTGGTTTTCGGGCGAATCGTTGACTGCCGTGATTTCATTCTTTGAAATTTAAATGTTATTTTATAGATATATCTCGTTCTTCTTCTTCGCATACTTGTAAGGAATGCATCGTTCATTTCGATTGTTTACTTGGCTCACCATCTTATTCTGGCTATTGGGTATAATTATGCTTGTTAGTCTTAATTTAGTACAAATATTTTACTTTTAATTTAATTTTTTTTTTAATTTAATTTGTAATCATTTTTGTTCATATTATCTGATTAATTTATCTTGTATTTGGTTGTATTAGCTAATGGTTTATTTAAATAAATAAATAAATAATGCTTTGGCTTGAAATTGTGTTTACAACATATCACCTATAGCGAATACAACTGCTTAATCTCTTTAAATCTATATCTTAGGAAAAATTAAATTTGAAAAAATTTAACAGAGTACTGAGTGATAAGAAGCAACATACATAAGGTAAGGAAAAGTGCTGCCCATTTGGGGGAATAGCAAAAAATGTGTTAAACACCGACGTTGCAAGACCAGAGAATGTGTTATAAGATCAGAAATATTATAGCAAGCCAATCAGCTCATTCGAACGTGGGCAGAAGCGCTACTAGACTAAGCGATTTATGATTAGACACAGTACAGACTATGACTGCTCTAGTTTTTTAATATAAAAAAGTATTAAATTGAAAGACACACAAGAAGACGAAGCGTCATTTCTGTAAATTTATCTTTATACCTTGAATTCGCATTTGCACACACAAAACTTTGAAAAATTGGTACGCGTGGCCCGACACATCAATAAAAATTTATTATCGATTTAATAGACTACACGCTAATCAAATTAATTTACTACAACGTGTAGCAAAGTTTAGGCAAAATAGCTGCAGATTTGAAAGCACAATAATAACGTACTATTGTAGGCACAATCATACAATCGAACTCAAAGTGATAAACCAAAGATAAACCAAATGTAATAAACGAAGAAGCTATTCTTCTGCTGACAGGCAGATAAGGAGGAATACAACGGAGTTGGGCATAAGTCATCATAAGCATAGCTTAAAAAGCTTGAGCTGCTATCTAAGCTTGTGTTAATTTTGTGTTTTTTGTTCGTGTAGACATTAAATTATCTAAATTAAACTAAAATTTATAATTACTTTGGTGGTGTGGTAGCACAAATGCAATCGTTGGTAAAGACAGTGCTTATACCAAAAGGTATTTCACATTTGTTTCTTTTTCCGTTGTTTTATGCTTTGTGCATTTCTCTAAACGTTCCAGCTGTTAAGTAATATTTCCGCTTCAATTATTTTTCACTTTATTTTTCCTCGCTTTGTACATTCTCATCATTCAATTTCAATTTTATAGCCTAAATCGATCGAAGCTCTTATATGCTCTTTAAGATTAATGAAACCGTTACGTAACGATTCTTGTGTGAGGAATTCTCGTATTTTTTCCTCACTCTCGCAAAATACCAAATTCTCTGCGTTGTCAATCAATTTTTGCAAATGAACTTGCATACGGTATAATATAAGTAAAGTATCACCTGCGAAGCCATCAGCGTCATTGTCAGATTGGCAACTACTGCTGTCAAGTGCGACATCGGGTTCAGCTGTGTCATGCCTTAGGCCACCAGCGAGTTTTACAAAACCTTGTGCTGCTGTAAAGTCGAGACCGCTGATTTTGTGGCAATCGATAACTACGGGTATACGTTGTTTTGCCTGAGCGGTGGCCTTGAGTACTTTGTCACGTAAATGATTGATGGCAGGAAAGTAAATGGCATTGCCTGGCGTAACACATATGTATTGCATATCATCGATCTGTTTCGTCATAGAAAATAAACAACATGATGATAACGATAATGGTGATGATGATGAGTACGATGATAATAATGTCTTTGTGTCGTGTCGTGTCATACATACCTCCTGAATTTTCACCGCTATTTCGGGTCGTGCCCACAAGTACAACAAGTGCAAAACATTGATGATAATGCTAACAAATAAACCCACCTCCACACCGCTGACAATGCAAACCACAAAACATACCAGCCATACGATAAAATCACGTTTAGATTCATGCCACAGACGCCAGGGTAATTTGAAATCGAGCAAAGTAAATATAGAGCATATTAATATGGCGGCCAAAGTAGCTTCGGGTATGAAATTAAAGTAGGGGCTTAAGTAGCTTAAAGCTAATAGAACAATCACCCCTAACAATAAGAAAATGTACATAGATTTGATGTGAAGCTTAAAATACATTTGATTTTTACCAGAATACAAGTTAGCGAGGGGTGTACGCAAACCGCAGGCTTTGCTTATGGCATAACGTGTGAAGGCTCCCGAAGTAGGCATCGATTGAACACAAGAACCCGCAACGTTGCACAGACCCACTGTTAAAAGCTCTTGATTGGTGTCCACCAAGCCCTTGGGAGCTGACGTTAAAAGAAATTTATATTTATCACAAAACGAATCAACTTTTGCTTCCACATTCACCAAACTTACTCAACTTTCCTATAGATATATTCGTTAATACGCCGATTATTGGTATCACAAAGACGCCGACATTCAATTCCGTTAAAATCTGCCAAAATGTATATGTTTTCTCGGGAGTTTCAACAGTGAACTGCGGTAGCGTGACATTAGGTAAGCCCGACGAAGCATTTTTGCTCAAAGTGTACGGTATACGACAGTTGTGCAACAACCATATATACGATATAGTGGCAGTAATCACTACTATCAGCGTGTTGCGTGAAAATGACAAGTAACGAAATACCAAACGAACCACTCCATTAATATTGGAGCGCTTTGAGAACTTTTCAAATGACTGCGAATAAAGAAAAATAGAATTTTGTCAGTCAAAAAAGATGTCGTGATTATCCATTACCTCAAATATTATAAGAAATATTATAGCACAAAGACCCATTACAAAATCAGCATAATTCGCTTCTTGATAGCGACTCAGTAGAGTTTTCATGGATTCGACCAAACCGGCTACTAAGTACTTTATGCCCAATAGAACCTTTATTTGAGATTCCATAACCAGTATAGCCGTAGCTGAAGAAAACGCTTTGATAACAGGCATCGAAATAAATTCGAATATGTATCCTAGAAAATATCAAAAAATTTGAGAAAGGAAATAAAATTTTGCAAGTTTTTGGAATCATTAGGACGATCTTCTTTCTTAGAGAAGAGAGAGAGAGAGAGTCTCATCGGTTCTTGACGAAACTTCGTTCTTGAAGATACAACTTTCAAAAATGTCTGCCTGTCTATACGTCTGTGTTTCTGTCCATGTTATTTGTATATATTTTGACGAAATGTAATGAAACGGAGTGTTCCGGACCAAAGATGAATACTACTGAAAATGGATTGAATTGGAACATTTTCAAGACTACTGCCTACATAATTTTCCGCATAGATTTAATTTTAAAAGAATCGTTGTACGAAAAAATCAATCAACCAATTCAATCAATTTTCCGTATACCAAATTGATGCAGAAAATTTAGATCGAATGTGAACCCAAGACAACGGTTCCTATAAAAAGTATGCCTTCATGTAGCAGAAAAGTCTAATTTTTCATATTTCATAATAAAAATCGACTTACGTTGGTAACTTGACTTAAACATTAAGTCTAGGATTCTAATGGAAAGCAAACCTTCACATGACAGTCAAGTCTAGTTTTTAATATTTTGTGACCAAAAAAAAATAAAAAAAAGAATAATGAGAACTTCGACAAGAAAATCCATCCCACATAAGGACTCCCACAAAAACTATGAATTACATGGAAAAAAGGCGTAATTTGTGGTATGTTCTCACGACAATAAATGCAGAATTTTGTTAAGTGGTGCACAATTTTTGGAGATTGGCCTTGTCCCATTATAAGGTTTCTCTTTGTTTTTAAAGGAATTAGTTTATAATCATTTCAAAGCATGTAGTGAATGTAGTGAATGTGCGTGCTTCGGGAAGATAATTTTTGGCCAACAAGAGTATTTTTTCAAGAAATGGAAATTTTGCTATTGAAACAGCAATGGGACCATTTCAGCGCTAATTAATAAGATTGATTTGTGTCGATTGGAGTAATATCTGAATGAATAAAGGGAATGAAAGAATTTGACACTAGCGGCGTACTTACGTCCGAATGTGTCCAGCACCATTAACTACGTCATATGCATCCCAAATAAGTCAATCTACGTTAATCTTACCCCCCGTAATTTATCTCCGTGCCCGCTTTGGTACACTTTCGGTCAGCTGAGCCTACGCTTTTGCCTCTTCGCGTGATTGTAGCGCGTAGGAATGAGTGTGCAAATCATTCGCACTTACGCAACGATTGGGATACCATCAACGATAGTGAGTGAATGTACTCGGCGGTGAATACTTTGCCGGCAAAGGGATAGCCCATACCGTTTGAACACACAAATTGGAAGTTGGCTGCGGCTATCACTCGTTTTCTATCTCCTTCTCTATCATCATTTCCCTCTGACAGTTACGAATAGAGAACCTGAGAGATTGGTCATATAAAAAAAAAAAAAACAAGTAACAAAGTTACATTCAGCGGGGCCCGGATCTCGCATACCCAGCACTATGCTTTTCGCATTCTACTCTTCAAGTTCTTTTATTTGATACTCATATCGCTGAGACTATTAACAAAAAATTGATGTGTGCGATGTGTGCCGTATTCGTTTGAGAATTAACTCACTTTTAAGCAGCATTCCCTTTGGGGAATGTACAAAATAATTTTTAACGTTCCTTCTTCTTTGCGTTATGATAAATGAGCATAAAACGTCAAAAAAGACAAGAAAATCAAATTTAATCATTTATAACTTTGTGTGAACATGGCCTATCTTCTCCATTTTTGCACCTAAAGAGTAATGTTTCGTAAAATAAATGTGGAAATTTCGACTTTCTAACTTTTGTAATTTCTGAGTAACGAGCAAAATCCGCAGATTTTTGTTAAGAAAAACTAAGTTGCGGTTAGTTAATGCCCCGCTGCGGGCTTCTAGTCTGACAAATTTAGCCCATTTTCAATGTCAACCTGCGTGCAAAAACTTCCAATGGCTCTACCAAATTTGAAGCTGATATGTTCATTTTTGCGAGCAGAAGACCGACAAACGTAGACGCACAAACGGACAGACATGCCTTAATCAATTCAGAATTTCACGCTGATCAAGTATATATATATATATATATTGGGTCTTTCAAGCCTCCGTTTGGGTGTTATATACAATATGAAAAAAAAAAAACCAAGTGAGTGTACCCCCATCCTTTAGCGGTGGCTATAAAAAGAAAGAGAGGTTACATTTATTCCCACAAACTTAATAGAACCTTTCTCAAATATAGTTAAGGGTATAACAAGAAGACAATTAAATTAAGCTTATTTGCTTATTGCTTGCCATTACAATTTTCAATTGCACGTTCATATCATGATCAACCATAAATGGTTATATAGAACTTAAATAGTGTATCCGTGCGAAAATAGATTACCACTTATAACGTTGCCTTCATTCGAGCAACGTTTTGGTTTGAGGACCCTTTACTTTCCTTTATACTAAATTTTATAAATGTTGTCTTGACCGTCAAGGAACTATCCGTTTATACCACTTAATACAAATTTAAATATGAACTTATTCCCATCATTTATTTATGTATACATAAATTTCGTAAATTTCGTAATTTTGAGATTTTTTCCTTCGACTTTAAATACTAATTAGCTTAGCCCTTAAACGTTGAGTATTCTTTAATTCCACTGAATATATGTCGTGACTGAATTCTGTGTACATCAATAAATGATAACTGAAAACCAAATAGAAAGCAAGTGACGCAATTTTTGATAACAAACGACGTTTTCTATTCACCCGACTCATAGGAATTTCCAGGGCAATCATATAATAGTGAATATTGATAATCATATGATAATGAATATAAATTGAGTCTTCGCTTGTATTTAATATTTAAGAAAGTACGTGTAATAAGTTTACTTACCCATACCCAGGCAACCCATAATTAGTTGAACAATGCCGCTTAAAAATGTCAGGATAAAGGCGAACTCAATCGGTTTGCCTACAGTGAATTGTACACTCACTAGGGCCACTAAACTGGTGGGTCCCATAATAACTGTGTCAATTGAACCGCAAACTAAGTAAATAAAGGAACCAATAAAAGCTGAACATAAGCCATACCGGGCCGGTAGGCCGGCTAATAGAGCGCAAGCTATACTCTCTGGTATAATAGTAAGACCCAAAGTGATGCCAGCTATGAAATCGTTAACAAACCATGACCAATTATAACGATCAATCCAGGTAAGTATACGTAAACGATTGCTTAATAATTTTCTCACTTTACCGTACCGGCGTTGTTGGGAGAAAGTTGCAAATATTTTTTTCTGATTATCACCAGATTTTCGCGTTACATCTTCTCTAAGCATTTGCTCATTTCCGTCAAAGTCTTTTTCTTTATTTGAAGAATTAACAACCATTTTGTTTTATATATATATATATACATACATGTATATATAGTAATGTTAAAAAAACTTATTTTTTTATAGTTTTTCTTTAATACATAGTCAGCATTAAAGGTGTCAATCGTTTATCTCTCCCAAGTAAAATGAGATATTTTCATAACATTCTTCAATCTTAAAGCAATCGCAATCATCGTAAATCTTTTAAATGTTCTTTGAAGTTCGTATTCGTTTACTAAACATGTCTATACGATCGCGTTGATCATCTTATGTCAAACAAATTCACACTTGATTTCAGTTTTCTTCACTCTTCCGCTTTCTAGAGACGCAGTATCGCTTATAACCCAAGTAGGGATTAACTGCTCATACTGGCAATCAAGTGTAAATTACCAAAATTAAATAACAAAATTAAACAAACTTATTATATATATATTAGTTTTTTATTTATTTATTTATTTTTTTTTTTTTTTCGATATTTACATATATCTATATAACTGTCGTTATAAACTTTAGTTTCGTTGTTGTTGATTTGCTTGCACGATGACGACTAAGATGCTAAATCATTTCAATTATTGTCGAGCTTACACATATCAGAAAATTGTCTCCAATTCAACAGATAACAGATAAATTTATCTAAGAATTTATGACATTGAAAATTGAGACAAACGGTCGCGGCTTCGTTGTTGCTGTTTTCCCATGATATAAAAATTAAAATTCTACGACATTCTCTTCTGTTTTTCAATTTTTTTTTTTTTTAATTTCTTGCTTTTGAAAAATTTCCAATAAAGCTATTAATAGACTTTTTTTCTATTGGTTCAAAAAACGTTATAAAGAAGCAGGTTGTATTTAGTTTAGGACCAATTATAGTTAGGTTAAGCCAAATATTCTATAAACTCCCTCTCACTTGTTTCGATCATATTTGCACCTAAATCGAACGTAAGTTTTTTCATTTTCTTTACCAAGTCGTTCTAGTGAGCAAAAGTTGGAAGAACGACTTAATCTTTCTGCAAACCCTGCATATTATCTGACAGAATAGTTCCACGGTCCGTATATTGGATGCTATTGATGAATTGAAGATTACCTCAACATAAAAGGAAGAAGACCCCACAAAAAATTGAATAACTTTTTTTTTAAAGTCACTCAGAACTAAGTTCTGCTACTGATTGATACTGATTTCTATAAACAAATATTTTATGCATGCATGTGTATAGATTTCAATCGATACAAGCGTTTATTTACTCTTCGCAATTCATTGAACGTAAAATTAACGTCTTTTTGCTGCCGCAGCAGCAGCAGCAAACAAATAAAAGACACACTGAATTCACTAAGTAAAAGAAAGACAAAAAGCAAAAATACAGCACAACACGATGTCTTTGGCACCAAATTCATACTCGCACATTACCCCACTTTCCAAAAGCATACACTTTCAAACTCACATGGCACCAAATTCATACCCTCACATTACACCAATTTATATGAACTGCAATTGGAATTTTTGATTTTTATGCGAACTGCACCTGGCGCTTATCTTGCGTTTACGACTTTCTATCACTCAATTCCGCTCCTTCCTCTTTGAAAATATTTGTGACAAAATCAATTGCTTCAACATTCTAAGAACTAATGTGCATAATTTGTCCACAGTCCTTTAGTTCGCAATATTTTCGGATAGTAATTAAGTTCTTCCAAGTGAGAAAATCCACGGTTACTCCGGTAGAGGCGCATCACCGCTTCTCGAACCTGGTTAATAAAAGACCAACGTCGAAAGTCGACCACTGGGATCAAAAATTAGTTTCAAACCAAGTAAAAACGATTGCTATAGAAGTTGATCCACATGCTTACGGCCATACTAACAGGTAGACTTGACGGAGCGCTGTATTATAATCAATGAAAAAATAAAATATACTAACACCACTGAAGGCTTTTCAAGATGATAAACACGAACCGTGCGTATATCAGACCAAAAGTTTGGTTTGAATTGAACATTGCTTTCACATAAGCTTGGCACATAAGTCCCATTCGCAAAAGACGACGCTAGATGTTTTAGGCAGATCAATTTGGCAAATAAAATGTGTACCGATTTAGACTTTTTCGTGCATAAGGAGCCAGAGCCTGGCACTTATAGTCTTAGATGATACGGAACTGGATACAGAAAAATCTTTTTGTTTATTCCTAAATATGGACACAAAGCAATAGTTTTGGTTTATTTTCGCAAACAATTTTACCTGGCTGCAATGGATGCGTCAGGCACCATACCATCGCTCTGTTTCCATTCAGAAAATAGCTCGGCTCCCATAACTAAATGGTCAAAAACAGACCGCAGATGCGAAGCACTGATGTCAATGCTAGCGTTACGTACATTCTCTAGAATGTTAAGCTAGAGAAGTGCCTTCCCGCGAGTTTTTCGCAAGCCGGCCTCAATGACTAAGCAAGAGAGGGGAAAGTAAACGATACCGTTAGTCGTAGACAGGATTATCGGATTCATACCAGCATATACGGGAGGAGATTGCTATAAGTTTTCGACGGTATTTGTTTTTTTTTTTGGATCACTAAAAGCTTCCCATTTAATCCGAACGTATAAATGCCGCCAAGACTAAATTCGCCTCCTGGATAAAGATTAAGGAGACAGATGTTTCTGTGTGTTTTACGTCTGCACCTCACATCAGTCTTAATCAGACGGGTTTCCTACAACCATCGGCAATCGAGGTAAGTTGATTGACGACCCCTCAGGGAGAAAGACAATCCCCATTGAAGGGGGCCTCTCTACCCTGAAGTACCGCAATAGGAGATGGGTGTGGGCCAAATTCTCGCTTAGTGGTCTACGTTGAGGCTTATCTAAGCACCTCTTCAATAGCTCCCCCCGAGACTTTGGGGTAACCACAGCCACCACGAATACTCCCCGAAGAGCCGTACCCAGCAATCAGGCAAGAAGGCATTCTCCTGACTGCTGGGTACGGCAGCCACCACGAATACTGGGTACGGCTGGGTACGGCTCTTCGGGGAGTATTCGTGCTGGCTGTGGTTAAGGAGACAATTGCCTTTTATTATTTTATTAGGAGCTACTTGGTCCGAATAGTGCAGAACCACTCCACCAAAAAGCTTCGTCTTTAAATTTCCGCCCAAATAATGCACTTGCCACATATTACCGCGATTTAAACTTCCTTTCGAATCGGGCCACATTCGAAAGCGAGGTGGAAGTTTTTTAAACACCTTTGGGGGACACCAACCGCATTCCATTTATAAACTATTCAGTAGTTGTGCCTCTTTTGCTAATTTACATAAATTTGTTTAGTTAAATAAAATTTTTTCAATTCTATTTATGTTTTTCTTTTAATTTGTTTTAAATGACGTTCTGTGTAAAAATAAAACATAGCAGAGCAGATTTTAAGCATTTTCTCAGTCTCATTTCTCTTAAGTCATTCGTATCGCTTGGCATCTACTATAAAATCATTAAGCGCGCCTACCGCTGCGTTTTACTGTTTTCTTGCCCGTTTGTCGTTATCTTGTCGAAGCTGGACAATTCTACTAATTTGAGTTCAAAATAACCAGCGCAAGGAAAGTTTTTCGTGAATTATAAGTGAAAAGCCCACTTTTGCGAATATAGTGACATATGATGCAAAGCTTTCGCGTTACGTTGGCACAATAGTACGATTTGCTTATTTACGAAATAACCATTTTCGTGACAATTGCTTCTTTAGTGCAAGCTGCAGCCTTGCTTGATAATTATGCTCCGCTAAGCGACTCCCGTTGCAGGCATGCGTTCTCTTCAATTACCTGCCGAAAATATTTGATTCCAACAATGGGAGCACAATTAGTTGATCTGCATGGGGTTCAGCTTTCATTGTTTCGCATTTAATATAGTCCCTTATCAACTATCGTTAATGGTCAATGGAGAACTGTATTAGACGAAGTGGTAAAGGGTATTCAATTAATCGCGTGCGCCCTACTATGACGCTCTGAATTGTTTATAATTTAAAATTGTTTCTTATATAAAAGCAAATTTTTAATCTCTTCTATTCATCTGAAATGATAGTGAAGTTTTCCGTCCATTCAAAAAATCGAACTTAACACACAGCCCAAGAATGTTTATGTTACCATTGACGCGTTAATACGGATTTATCCACGTGTGCTCCTATTCGCACCATCGTTACTTTGACAAAATAGAAGAGGAAGAAAAGTAAACGTAAATATGGCGGCTCTTGTTTCACTATTGCCTGCTTTGCTTCCTCTTGCGTCAGCTATTAAGAAAACAACGACGGTGTACATGCTTGAATAAATCAAGTGAATAAACAACAACCAGTAAGACCATTATAGTCAATTGTGGCCAAATCTCTTATACCCATCACCGTTATCCTAACAAACACTAAAAAAGAAGAGAAGACAACTAAATTTTCATTCTCTATAATAGAGATGGGCGCGGCTGATTTTTTCCATTTTCAGGATAGATGTGTGCATTTATACAATGCATGTGTTGTACTTTATGAGTAAAAAGCAAAAAAGACAGAAAGCAAACGTGCTCACACTTTTTTTTGCATAGGCGTGTTAGCGTTGTAAGTATGTCTTTTGAGCGGTTTGGGTCATTCTCAAATTCCGTTGCAAATTTATAGGCGACATCTTTAATTTCGCGCAAGGGGGAAGGTTTCTCACATGTACTGTAAAGTCAGATCGGCGGTCAGATGGACATGCTTAGGTACATTTCAAATTTGAAACTGGCCAAGAATTTGTGTACTTTCTGGGTTATTGAAAAATACATTAACTTTCCAGACGCCATAATATTTGGTAGGCGTGGCCAACTTTTCCCGTTTTTCCACAGGCATTACAGCATCGCCCATAAAATGTAGTTTTAAGCAAAGAGCAAAAAGACAATTTACGACTCGTTTTGTAAAACAGAGGTGTTCTCAGTTTTCGTAGCAGTGTAAGCGTGTCCTTCTAACGATTTGATCAATTTGCAAAACCAGTCTGCGTGCAAGAACTTCCAATGCTTTTATCCAATTTGAAGGCGATAGCTTCGTCTTTGCGGCCAGCAGAATGCTTGGAACAGACATTACACAGACGTGCAGATGGACATGTTTAAATCGATTCAGAATTTGATGCTGATCAAGAATACATATATCTTGTAGGATCTTTTCAGCTTCCTCCTGGTTGTTGCAAACGTTTTGATAAAACGAACATACCCCTCCTCCTTCGGTGATGGGTATAACGAGTGTAGCTCATACGCAACATTATGTGTGTTAATGTGTCGTTTATATCAAGAACGTACTAAATTGAAAAAAAACGAAAATAAAAACAAGAAAATCCCAAAAAACAAAAGTTAAAAACGTACGCAGCAAAGAGATTTCCGTGAAAAGATGAATGTTTATGTGTGTTTACGAGAACACAAGTAAGGAGAAGACTTAGCTTTTGCTATAATTTTTGCCAAAATGCCTTTTATTTATTTTGGCATAAGTTTAAATTAATTTGCAATGAAAAAAGTTTCTCCAAAGCTCATAGCTTGGTGGGCAGGTAACATATGTAAATGAAAACAAAGTAAGAAGTAAATAAATTTCGAAATTAGTTGCCAAGTTGTCGAGAGTAAGAAGGCAACCAACAGAATAAGAGCGCATTCATTGAAAGCATTTATTGCCTCAGTTTCAATATTTATTTCAAGAAAAATGTGTAAATATTGAGTGAATTTCTTTCAGATCTAAACTGAAGTCCAAGTATAACGTGTAACGTTTCTGATCACTCGAAGAGCTATCATTTTCCACAGCGTCAAAGAAAGTTCTTGGTAATAAATCCGAAATTAAAATAAAAAACTCCTCGCCTTCACTTACATTCGTCTTAATTCGTTCCCTACCAAATAATTGCTACGCCAAAAGAATGGTTGGCTTCTTCGGAAAGAATCGCAAACATATTGACGATCTATTTAAAAACATGCCGCTAAATATTAAACTATGTTCGTTGGTTTGATGATGCGGTGCCAAATAACACAGTTTTTAAAAATCGTATACGAAATATCGCAGAATATGTGCAATAGAAGAGATAGCATAGAACGATCATCGAAAGCATTTCAATTGTTGTGTTTAGCCACATTTAAAATATTTGCAAAGATAGATAGAACAGGTCGTCTCCAAACTACCAACCCAGACATAAAAGCGGTTAACACACACAGCGCCTTGAGAAACGGCGATCTCAGCAAACAAGCCCAATACCAATGCAAAACCGGAGAGTATAATATACGACCGAACTTGGATCGCTGGTGGGGAAATTCACTCTTGAAGCGTCGATCAGGTGAATTCATATTACGTGCCACACCTTCTAAGTGCAGCACTGTTTCAACTTGAACACTCCCCAAAGCTTCAGTGCGTTGCAGCGTTTGCAACGATTTAATCACTTGCTTATGTATGCGTATTAGGGCCTTTTCGAGGGCACTATAGTTGATGTGCCACCACCGTTACCGCCGCTTGAATAATTACGTACAGCTCGTTCCAACCTTGCCAAGACTCAAGGACATCATCAACATTCTCTTCAGCTTCCACCTTTTCTGTATTTAACTTTGAGAGTTTAAAATAAGCATACTGTACGATAAAACCAGGCTTAGCATTGTTCCACAATGAACGTGGCACTTCTACTAAAGCGTAATCTAAACGACGAAAAATAATGATGAATGAGATTATTTCGAGTTTTCATATCATCCTACATAAGATAATTAGAAATTCCAAATATAAATAACGAGTCCACAAGACCGTTAACTTTTAAATCCTAAAACATAGCCTTGACAACCTAAAATCAATCAAATCGTATCGTGGAGTTGCTTATAGAGATATTCAGCATCTCCAATAGTGGTAAATTGTTAAAAAATCATCAGGTAGAAGTATTAGGCTCAACTAATACTATCCCTTAGTAACTTTCACCTCCTAGCCAATTTATGTATAGAATGCATTAGAACCTCTGGGTACCAAATAATTCCTGATATCGTTGCTCTGAAAACATTTCGGCGAATGTATTATATCGAGATAACTATATCCAAATATTGGGATAACCATTCCTAAACCTTACTGTGGCGAAGAGCACCAAGCTTATTCATTGAATAATATGACGCTTTCAACCTCATTTAAATAGGAAGAGTCCTCTTCGTTTTTTCTTATTCTCTTAGTTCATATCAAAGATGTCAATATTAAAATTTATCACGCTTACCTAATAACACAACAAGTAAAAATAGACCCCAAGTGTTAGAGGCAGAAGAAGCAATTGCTTTTAGTTTCTGTCAATCCAGTGTTACACCTTTGGCAGCTGTGTAAATTAGCAAAATACCGCATATAAATAAGTATGAACCGTAATAGATGGCCTTTTGGATTAGAGCAGACTTCAGTATAAAATTTCGGTACTATAAACTTTTGGTAGTATAGAATTTTTGGTGGCACAACATTTTTTGGAAGTATAAATTTTTGGTAGTATAAATTTGGCTTCGCCCTCTCACCACATAAAGTCCTTTTCTAAAAAGTCTTGAAGACGTGAATACCTACAGAAAATAACGTGGTGTTGATTGAAAATAGTGCTCCGCGTTCCTCTATTGTGTTTTTACTTGTTCCACATTAACATTTTTTCATTATGTCGTATTTAGGACAAGCCCTTCTCCTTCCATGAAGTCTTCCAATTTACTCTGACAGTGCAATACGATTTAATTTTTCAGTTGAATTTACATATTTTTCATATCATAAAAATCACTTTCACGGATCATCTATCGCTAGTAGTCTCTGCTATGATTGCTCAAGTTTCCAATACGTTTACGTATATTTATAAGAAAATGACAAAGTAGAAGAAAATTTATTGTATAGATAGACTCTACTGCAAATATTTATATATTTTATATACATTGACGTTTTATGTTTCCGTAGCGATAAAGTGAGACCCCAGCTAAACATAGAGCCAAACAGATAGCAAATGGTAAGAGATAAGCCATAGTAGTTCTTTAAGCAGCCTTTTTAATTTTTTTGTAGATTTGGTGCACGACGAGAAGATAGAGAAGAAGAAAATTAAAGACTTGCAAAATCACAAGAAGATATAGCACATCATTGCTTTGCGTGTGGACGTGGTCGAAAAAGTGGTTCAATCCGAACCATTTTCAACAGCGTTGGTCCTTGGGCCATCCCATGTTGGGGAAACAAATTTTATCAAATTATCGCAAAAATTGCGACCTGTAGGTTCAACACAAGAAAGCAAGACGGACAGACAAACATACATACTTAAGTCGTATCAGAGAGTGATTCCGGGTCGAGCAGTATATTAATTGGTAGGTATATCCGACATCGTTTTGGACATGCATCCACACAAATTTGACATGCCTTGTACGTTACTCGTACAAGGATATAAAAATGATGAAGAGTAAGTTACTCGTCAACAAATAAACGCTTCGTGCGAAAATTTGACCCCAAATTTTATAATCCTTTCACAGTGTGATAATTTAATGATTTCGAGATGTGTCTGTAAGTCGGGTAATTTTGAAAATCGAGATATGTCTGTCATTTCAGTTGAAATCAAGAAGATTTCGTAATTTAAGAATTTTCAACGAAATTTTTTCGATGTTAAATTAGTCGTCGATGAAGCAAAATTGGTGTTTATAACTTGCTTGTTTACTACTACATATGGGCTGCGATCAATTTTTCATTTGTCACTGTCGGTTCGTATGTAAACAAGAGCCACAATCGCTTAGTGATTTCAACGCAACGTAAAGTCACTGGAATCATTCAAATCGTCCTATTTGTGAAGGCACTGTATTATGAGCTCATTTCAACTTTTGCTTTCACTCACTCGACAACTCTAACCGTCTTTGTGACAATGGATTATCATTGAACCATTTTTACGCAACTCAGTAAATTATCTGTTCTTGATTTGCTGATTTGCTGAGGAAGAAGAAGAAGAAGAATAAAGGTCATAAATATACCATTCTCATAATTGATTATTTTGATGTAATACGGCTTTCTTAAGATCCTTTGTTCGTCAATGGAATATTGGAACAAACTTAAATAAACACGCTCCTTTCGAGACGGCAGGTGTTGTATATATGTGTTGGTTTGTGGAGTTCAAAAAGAAGTATTTTTACATGAATTCGAAGTATTGAAGGTTCAACATTTTTAAATACTTAAAGGGGCAGGCAAGGATAAGAGCATTCTGCTAGAATTGAGAGCGAGGAATATCGATTAATATGAATATAAGGAGAACCTTTTTAAGTAGTGAAAAGCTTCATATTATCATCTGCTGCTTCCTATCTCAACTGTCGTTTTTGGTTTCAACGGTTTCAAGGCTTTAATTTTAATGTCAATGACAAAGAACGGCCTGAAGGTCCAAAAAATTTCGAAGACAACGAATTGCAAGCCTTATTGGACGAAAACCCGTCTCGGCTCTCAAAGAACTTTCAATTAGCTTAGCAATTCATAGATCAATTGTTTCTAGACGTTCATATATGATGGAAGAGATCGAAAAGGAGGGAAAATGGCCATCCTACGAATTCGCTGAAAATGCCACTTCGTCCTCATTTTGCAAGAGTTGTCAAGGATACACTTTTGCGGCTCGAATGGGAAGTTCTGCTGCCATTAGCGCGCCCACCGGACATAGCGCTGTCTGAGTACCACTTCTTCAGAGCGATATAGCAGGGCATGGTTGGCACGCGGGTTCGCAAAATGAAGAAGTGCGAAAATGGCTCGATCGCTGCCAACCCAGTATAAGTCCTTTCGACATTATAAATAGCTTTTTCAAGTGAGACAAATAAGACAACTAATTATATTCGGTCGTGACTGAATCTTTTATGCCCATCACCCTTATCCTCAAAAAGACAAGAACTGTAAAAGCACAAAAGTTCATATTCTACAATATGGAGTAGTCGCAGCTAGCAGCTAGCAGGAGTAGTTTTTGCTACCTACGAAATAAAACTTTTTCTAGCATAGGCGTGTGGATATTGTAGACGCGTCTTATGAAAAGTTTGCGTCACTTTCAAATTCGTTTGCAAATTTCTTGGCGAAAGCTTCATTTTCGCTAACGTGAGAGTGTTTACCGCCGATACTACACAGATGCCCAGATAGACAGATGGACAGACGGACATGTTTATGTGCATGTACACATTATGGAGGCTTGTTTCTGCGCGTTGTAAAGGCATCCAAAAAAAAAAAATTAAGTTTGATACACTATAATGTTGGATTCTACAGCATCGCCCATAGAATGTGCGGTCAAATTTTTATTCATTTACCAGCTACAACTTTTAAGTAATGAAGAAAAGACCAATTTTTTATTCTTTTGAAAAACAGAAGTGTTCTCAGTTTACGTGGTACTGGGGGCGTGTCCTTCGACCGATTTTGCCGATTTTGAATACTAACCTGTGTGCAGAGCTGCCAATGTGTCAGCCAAATTTGAAGTCGATAGCTTAATTTTTGCTGTGAGGAGAGTGTTTACAGCAGACATTATACAGATACGCAGACACACAAACGGACAGATGGACATGCTTAAATCGATTTAGAGTCTCATGCTGATTAAGAATAATAAACTATAAAGCTTCCTGGTGGGTGTTGCATACGTTGTGAATAATGAATATACCCCCCATTATTCGGTCATGGGTACAGTAAGCCATTAAAAGGCATAAAAATCCATTTGGTGATGTTTTATGATGAAAATTTAGAGTAATAATAAAAATAATAAAGAAACATAAATAAAATAAAAAATAGCATAAAAGTTAAGTGAAGTTATATGAACCTAAGTTTTGGACTACATTTCATATAAGGTTTCTCATGAATAAAAAGCCTTTCGGAAAGATAACTCAATTTTTAATATACGCAATAAAAATTGGTCCCTAGTAGCTAAATTTTTATGACGGAAACAAGTGAAAAATAATCAAATCATTAATAATCTGTTTTGCCAGTGGAGGTTTAGCGAATGCTTCACCATGAGAGCGTTCACGGAGACTATTGTTTTACATTAAAATAATGCGTAATTGTTGACGTTGTAAGCGTTTTAACAAAATGAATATACCCCTGATCCTTCGGTGATGGGCGGCCAAAATAATTGTAAGCACCTATTAATACGCAAAGCAATTAAGGAAATTGTAGCATTAATTAATAGCAACAGCAAAATATTCGTAATAAATACAAAAATACGATGAGATGACTCCCAAGTACAACAACACCCACCTTATGGTGTTAAAAGGATCGCAAAGCACTCTCAATCACTTAACTGGAAGCTTTTACGGAATTTAGTGGACTCGTTACCCATTCATTGTTTTTTTTTTTCATAATTTCATATATTTCGTTGGATGGCAAACAAAATGTCTGATGAGAAATTCATTTGTGGGAAAAGTCATGGCCTCGAGCCATGGATTCTAATTCATTTCGTTTAGCTAGGAATTTTAACATAATCTACTTTATCTTCTTCATTCAACGAAAGAATATAAAATGAAACAATGGAAATTAATTCAATTACATAATTTTGTTGCTTTTTTCAGGAGTTTACTTAAGATATTTTTGCATAAAATTTTACTGAATATTTAAAAAATAAAACCTTTTTTTAACGAAAATTGCTAATCGTTTTTATTTGTAATTTTTCTTTGTTTTTGCGGATGTACCGATCTTTGACAATCGTAAAACAAATTGTCACAACACTCGTACACATGTACAAACAACTACTAACTCGTTATATCAACCACATGCAATTTCCTTAAAAAAAAAAAAAAAAAAATTGCAAGGAAAAAAATTACAAAAATATAAAAAATGTTCTAATCCAACTGTTTGCTTCGAGTCCCCAAAGTATTGTATTTCATAAAGCATACATGCGTTTAGGGAGAGGAAACTATATTGATGGGCAAGCACATGCACTTGCAATTGCACAGATGCCATAAATGATGAATGCTAATACTACTACCACTATCGCTTGTACAGTGCAGCATCACGGCGATGTTATAGACACATTATAACTTTTCACCACACATACACTCTCTGACTAGCAATCTTTCTGGCGTTCGCTACAAACGAAAAGAAATTACGCTAACGCGTAAAACAATACGCCTCCTTTCCATTTCTATTGCCCCATCCCTCCCCCGCCCCTTTCCCCGCACTCCTCTCTATCCGTCTCTCTCTCTTTAACTCTCCCCCTTCCGCGTTGCTTTCGCTTGTGATGCACTTCCTTCTGTAATTGCTATTCAGCTGCCAGTAACGCGTGCTGAAAATTGAAAAATATTTTCTATGTTAGTTTTCATTTTCATTTCCAGGCGATGGCATTGACTATTGTTATTGTTTGCCACTGACACACTTCCGTAACTATGCGTGCAACATTGAAGCAACAACTCAACTACTAGGCAATCCAATGAAATGCTCAGATATATGTGCAGGATTTGAAGATGGACCCATCAGAAATATTACTCTGTGTGGATGTGAATCCGCAACAAAAGAAATAAATTTTATATGAAGTAGAACAAGAAAAAGAAGGCAAAGTGTATCGGAATCACACATAATTCATTGAGGGATTCGAAACTAGATCGTGGTTATGAAATTTGTTTAAAAAGCGTAGACAAATAGAAAAGATTATAAAAAATAGGAATACTACTTAGCGTTTATCAAGAGGTTATTCAGAAAAACTTTTCTTCGAAGCCTGGATTCAATATAAGACAAGAGTTTTATTTGTTGGTGTAATTTTCAATTGATTTGGGAAATTGTATACGCAACTTTGAAAAAATCAATGGAAATACCATGGGGAATTCCGCAAAGTCTGCAAATGTCTGTATGCTTTACAGTTCAAGATGCTGAGATAATTTAGACGCGTCCATCTATCTGTCCGTGTCACAGTTCCTTTCCCCGTCCCTCTGTTTGTCCTGTAATTTTGAAATGAATAACCGGAAAAGTTGAGAAAGAAAGTTGAAAACTTTTGCAAATAGGACTTGATCAATTTCTAGAACGATTGCCAACCGGCTGAACACACCTGTCTTCTAGGCAAAAAGTGTAACTTGCCGAATATAAAAGATTTTAAAGGCAGTTAAATCATAATTGCGAAAATGATCCCAATTAAGCACTTGGCACGCCCTTATTTAATAGAGTATTGCTAACCTGACCGCTAGCCTACGATTTAATGGCGAGTTTTGAAACTTATCCAAATTTTTATTTTTAACGCGAATGCCATAAATTCGTTTCATAATTTCGTACATTTTATTTTATATATTTGTTCAAGTTTAAAATGAGAACACACTTAAATTAGTGATTTCCTGACAAAGAAGCTGTTTGTGAAGCTTTGCGAAATTTTCATTTTTAAAAATAATAATGTTTTCCTTAGGTAGCCATTAAAATTCTATATATTAAGCAGCCAGCACCTATGAAATTATGTATGCGTGTGTTCGCAATTATTACACGGTTTATAGTCACTAAAGGAGGCATACTTTTAGGCTTATGCCTTTCTAGAGAATTTCTTACAATCAACATCATTATTAAACATATCCAAGAGCACATAAAAAGGCAGTAAAGACTTTTTGAGTTAGGTATGTAGCACTATCGAGAAAGGTCAGTATGTTAATCCGAATAATGCAATTATAACAGTCACTAGATGGCCGCGTGAAAAATGTATATATTTTTGTAGAATAACTAATTCAGAACTGATTTAGCCAAGTCGATATATCGGTTAAAATTTATACTTTTTATCTTCAAATATATAAGCCTTTCAATCTCTTTAATCTACTCCGTCCTCCTCAATGTATCTCAAATTGTTCCATATGTACTCCCACCAACTTTATAATTATCCGATTTGAATGTGCATAGGACTTAAATGAATATGTGGATGGAAAAATTGAGTGTTGAGTGGGAGCATGTCTCAAATATAGATTAGATGACGAGTATCTGGCATTCGTCTTAGAGTTTTGCCACTTATTGTAACCTACATACGAATTTCAAAAGTTTAAGTCTGTTTGAACGAACGCCGTGCTGGAAATAATTCTTTGTTTGTTCAAGAAATACAGCAGTAATAGCAACAACAACGCCAGCAACAACCAAACAAATTTTAAATCTTATAAGTGAAACCGTGAGAGAAAACCTTGCTATGTACAAAACGTAAAGTATTCATAAAACGTCCAAGAAGTTTAAGCGAAATTCTCGAATTGCAAACTCTTGCCACGTACGTGCAGATATGAGCAAAACTACATGCATATATATATATATATATATATATATTAAACTTATAATACAACTGTGCGCATATGTAAACACCCGCTTACTCATTGACGAACATACAAACGCACAAACGCACAAACGCACAATGACATTTTACAACCATTAAAATTTCTCAATAATGTTCAATAATAAAGTAAACATTAATTTTTATGTTCATATATAGACACAGGAGGTGTGCATACGTATGTTGCTTGTATGTAAGTGTTACTATATTTATGAATGTGGGTATGTGCGCGTACTAGCTTATATGAATGTAAGAGCAATTCTTTTTAATGCACGAGTTTGAATGAACGTTTGTCTGTGAATTCCGCATGTAAACGTATATGTACATATGTGCACACACACACACATACACACACACACACACACACACACACATGCATATAACTGTGTGTATTATTTGAACCAAATTTCCCCATACGTGCCAATGAATACCAAAAGCTGTCGCTATTACGGCTGATACTGGATGCGGTAACCATAAGCAAGATATGGTGGAAATTTAAATACGATGGAAAAAGCAAACACCTGTGTACACGCAGGCGGATTTGATCATAATATTTATATGCAAAATAAATACTTAAACATATATGCGCTCAAACATATACACACAAACCTATGTTTGCATACAACCGATTACGTATAACTAAATAATTGAATTAATTTCTTTCGTTTGATTTCGCTTCTTGTTCCATTTCCATTAAATTTCGAAAAAATAAATCCAACGAACGAATGTGTGCCGTACTCTAGCCTGCTTTTAAAATATATTGTTTCATATCTTTATGTAATCACTTGCGGGCGATTTTACTTTATCATCTCGGATTACTACTGAAATGCATCGAGCACTAAGGAAAGCTCAGCAAGGCTATGTTCCCATTGCGTGAAATTGCAGAGCACGGCCTAGATAATGTGAATTTTGAGATAAAGAAGGAAGAACGCTAAGGACGTGCTGAGGACGGATGGAAACTTTTAGTGGCTATCAACACGATTTTAATGCGAACGAAGCATCAGTTTTCAGAGGTGACTAATAAGAACCGAAATTAAACCCAATAAGTTACGATGGTCCTAATCGCCAGTGGGTTTTCTAAGGGAAATGCAGAAAATAAACATTTGTAGGAAATATCTCAAATATTGCAACTTGTAGGTTGAATGCAGTTCACATCGGACAGACAGACGGACAGTAGAAAGAAAATTTTAGATTTTTATTCAGAGAGTGATTCTAAGTGGAGGAATATAAAAGAAAAGCTGGATCTGTTTCAACTCCTCGTAAACATTGCATACAACTTAATGTACCGTGTGTCTCGCCCAGTATAGAGTGTAAAAAGTGCTTGGCTCTCTTCTCATATTAAAAAATAGTAACTATATAATAGAAATTAATTCCATCGTCCGATTTACAGGAAAAAATAACTTGGCAAGTAAAATTAATAAAAATACTCGTTACATACAGATATGTATAAGAGTGTGACTGCGTTGGCAAATTGAAGTTATATTATAATAGATTTTTCATAAAAAAAGGCTTCGACTTTTTTCTTATATAAAAAAAAAAAATGTTGTATTATTTTTCTAAAAATTTTTAACATTTAAAAATTTTGTTTAAGGATTTTCTGTAAATATTCAGAAAAAAAATTCTTTATATTGCTTCACTTTTTCTGTCTTTTGTTAATAGCTAGCATATGAAAACCGTCATAGTTTTCAAATAAAAATTCACTTTTGCTATCAGTGGTTTGCATAACTGTACAGGATTACGTTTATTAGTGTGGCGAGTGAATATACACCCACAATCATTATTATACCACAAAAAAAAAACTGAGAAGGGAAAAAACGAAAAACTGAATATTAAATTCCTTTGAAAATAAGACTGTGAAAAAACTGAAAACATAAAAAAACCGAAGTTTAAACAAACGATAACTGCGGTTGTTGTGTGAAGCATGAAGCTAGTGCTTGCTCTACATATAGTTTTATATCCTTTTGCCGCCATAAAACAACTTCCCATCATCGTCATCGCCATCATCATCATGATCATGTATCTGCACCCATACATAAATGAGTATGTTAGGAGTGCATCTGTATATACTTAGATTTGCTTATAAATGTATGGGAGTAACGCAAACCAACTTTATTGGTCGTTGATTTGTTTTGGTCTGTGTTGACGGAAAGGATAGTTAAGGGGAGTTATTTGAATATTGTTGCGCTGAGTTAAATTTAACATATTTGCAAATTTGAGGGTTCACGATACGCCCGACTTTTTAGCTATTGCATTGCTGCACTTTACTAGAAATAACGATACCATAGAAGAGTTTATAAGCCAAAGTTAATGGAGAGAAAAGTTCGCTTTAGTACATATTTATGTACAATTTTATACCCATCAGCGAACGATGAGAGATATGTTCATATTGTCAAAACGTTTGCAACGCCCAAAAGGAAACTTCGAAGACGAAGACAAAGTATATATTTTCTTGATCAGCATCAAATTCTGAAATAGCATGTCCGTCTTTCCACCTGCCCCTCTGTGATCGTTACTCATAAATTGCAACGGATTAATGTACAAAAACTTGGAAGTATATCATATGAGCGATGCTGCGGCACCCGTATGAAAACAACAATATGGAACAATGGAACAATATGCCACGTCTGTTTAGTTTCACACTCTGTCATAGCTTCTTTTTTTTTCAAAACCTTTATAACGCACAGAAACAAATTTCAAAACCCCCTAAAAGCATTAAAAATTTTTGGCCAGTCCCAAATTCGGAGGGCAACTAAGCATGTCCGTGTTTTCGTTCGTCCATCCGTACGCCTGCCCAACTGTGCAGTAAGGTGGTGAACATTCCCCCGTTGGCGAAAACGCAAATTTTTGCAAACTTGCAAAAGAATTTGGAAGTGACCCAAATTTTTCAAAGAACACGCCTACCACGTCCACACGCCCATGCGACAAAATAGGAAAAATCAGCCGCGCCCTCTCCATATTGTAGAGCATGAAAATTTAATTCTTTAATTCCTTTGTCTTTTTTACGATAAACGCGATGGGAATAAACGTTTCGGTCACGACCGAATATAATTTTCTTACTTGTTTCCTTGTTTTTTACACTATTTTAAAATTCTAACAGGTTGCCCATACGGTAAAAGTTTCAAATTACAAAAGCAAAACGAAAAGGTTGAGAAATAAGTGAAACCAAAAGAAATTACATTCGGCTTGAATGGAGTCTTTTGATATATTTTCCCTTTTTTTCTTTTTTTTTCTTTTAATGTAATAGATACCGTGAGCATACATTTGGTCTAAGGTATATGATGGTTCTACGTACGCAAAATTATCCGGTTTTATATAAGCAAAAAGTGGATCGACACTTATGCCATTCGTCTGAGAGCGTTGCACTCGCCATTTGCAAAAGAAACGTAACATCCTTAAGGTAAGTTCTGGGTATAGCACAACATATTCAAGCTTTTCTCCGTTTGCTTAAAAAGCGTGACAATGCATGGTAACAAAATAATCTACAGTTACTTAAATAACTCTAAGTTAACCTTGAACATGATCCTTTAGAAAGCACAATTTTTTCATCGCCTTACTTCGTTTTTAAATCTTTACTACACCTTGGGTTTTGGTCGAAAAACTAAGAATAGATCTACAGGAAATGGAAGAATCGCAAAAAAAAAAATTAAAATAAAAAAATAAAACCGTTATAACCGGACAAAGCCCTCAAATACACTACACCACTTCGCCTAAGAAATTTCTTCATTGTTTTCATAATAAAATTACTCGTAAATATGCTTTTTTTCC
Source organism: Glossina morsitans morsitans (assembly GCA_001077435.1). Classification (NCBI taxonomy): domain Eukaryota; kingdom Metazoa; phylum Arthropoda; class Insecta; order Diptera; family Glossinidae; genus Glossina; species Glossina morsitans. Next base: position 74,503 of record CCAG010011981.1, read on the forward strand.
ATATAAAGCCATATTTTTCATAGCAGGGACAGGAGAACGGGTATTTGAGATTGAACTCAAATCGTAGCGCATCCCATCCAAACTTTTTACATTTCGTCCTTCGGCCAAAACAAGTCATTTTACAGATTTTCCTCAAAATATCTCTAAAATTACCACTTGTAGGTTTAATGCAATAATATGTGAACAGATGGACAGATACGCTTAAATCAATTAAAAAAATGGTTCCGGATCTATACATATAATAAAAATGGGGGTTTTATTAAGTACTGCTGAGTGTTACCCACCAACTTGATGTAGCGTAGGGTTTAAAAAAATAATGAAAGTGCAAAGCTTCCCGTAAAGATATGGCTAAAATAAATACTATACACTTTGTTCACGCTGACCTCTAACAAAAATGTAGTACGTTATTTAACGATTTTCCCAGCAACGATTTGTGCAAGGCAGCGTTATTCAGGGCCCGTCGTATAATATAAACGCTAATTACACCTAATAATGATGCGCCTGTGACTGAAAATTGATTTATCCAATCGCTCAGAATATTTCCAGTTGAAAAATTTCAAACTTCTCGTACCATAAACTCTTTATAGGTTTTTCACCTCGCGCTACGATTTAAGTTTAAGCTCAGTTTTTCTTTGTTTTGTATTATGTGAGGAGGATTTTTCCCGCATTGTAGTATTCATCTTATGCTGTATAATAATCATTATCGCGGATATTTACCCAACGTTAATGTTATTTAAGTAACTATCTTTTCCGTTAACGTTAATGTTATTTAAGTAACTATCTTTTCCCGCTGCTCCTTAATTTCAACCGTTGATAATATCAAGGGTCTTGCTCAGTACCAGCCATGCTTTTGTCGCGATCTACACATATATATATATAGAATTTGCAGTACCTATGCAGTTCTATAAAAAATTGACTCAACTCTGTGTAGATGATGCCATGTTTTTCTTTCACGGACAAAAGCAATCATGCCAATCGTAAACAAAAAAAACATACGTTATTTTGCAGTCATCTTTTGTTCAATTCTTATGTATGTTATGTATATGTTTTATTTCAACTTTTATGCACATTTGAAAGTAAAATTGTGGACCTATTATTAGTACAAAAAAAATATTTCGAAATTCTGTAAAATTAGATGGGCGTGGCTGATGCTTTCCATTATGTATATGGGATAGACTATAGAATATCCACACAAACGTTTTACTATGGTATGTGTCGCGGTTAATAAATAATGAGAAAAAAAGCCTGCAATTGTTTTTTCTTTCCTTAGTTTACGTGCTACTGCAGGCGTGTCCGTTGACCGTTTTGGCACGTCCTCAACACCATACTACGCGCAATAAATTGCAATATTTATGCCAACTTTTAAAGTCGGTAGCTTAATTTTTGTGACCAGAGGTATATACCTAAACCGATTCCGAATTTGAAGCTTGTCAAGAATATTTCTCTGAATCTCTGAATCTCTGAAGCTTCCTTGTGGGTGTTGCATTGGTTTTGACGTAATGAAAATAGTTCTTATTATTCGGTGATGCGTATAGTAAACCAATATACGGCATAAAATTCCATTTTTTGATGTTTTATGTTTTATGATGAAAATTCAGAGTAATAATAAAAATAAAAAATAACATAAGTAAACAAATAAAACAAAAAAGTAGTAAAACTTAACTCGACCAAATTTGAACCATATGAACCTATTTCTTTGGCTCCGTTTCATATAAGGTTTCTCATGAATAACAAGCCTTTCGGAAACATAGTTCAATTTTTAATATATGTAATGAAAATTGATCCTTACTAGCGTAGTAGTAGTGTAGAGAATTTGGACCACATAGGTCTATTTTTTAGAACTTACCATATGTAAGGTTGCTCATGAAACTAAGCAGCAAACCTTAATTCTTCTTCTTTAACACATTAATTAAATTTGTTAAGTTTGGGTGCGCCAGCGGAGGTCTAGCGGAGGTTAGTAGCAACGAAAAACAGAAATATATGTGCAAAGCTTAAGGTAATGCCGCTGACCGACTTTGATTTGTTCTTTTTAATCTAATAATTTATTTAACGGAATAGTAATTTTGTCCTTTACATGTTTATAAAATAGTATCATGTTTGGAGAATGGAGAGAGCACAGAGTTACTTTCAAAAAATTGCAACGCTTCGATTCTGTTAAAAGGTGAGAAATTAAGGTCCCATTTCTGTTAGTGTAAGAAATTTGGGTCCGGTTCAGTTTTTCAGAATGAAACATCGAATATCTATATTATTGAGAGGTTTTATTTCTTTGGGTGTATTATCTTATTACATAATTATATTATTCTTATTTTTTTAGCTATGTATGTGCCTCGGGCGTCGCTTACAAAAGCTTACAACTGGATGCCATTAAATGTAATTGATTAGATTTTGTCCGGTAGTCCGGTCGTCCTTAAAGAAATAGCAGCGACCTTGACAAAACGACAATTCCAAATTCCTCGCGTCGAAGCTTAGAAACTTGTACGCATCTATAGCAGCAACTGGCACGCAGCTTTTGTGACACATAAGCTAATATCTGAATAACAATTGGATGCATAAAAACATGGCAATTGCATTGAAACAATCTTGGATGCTGGTCTCAACAGTTTTCTAAAGTCGATAAGAGAAAGGGAAGAAAGAACACATAAAATTCGAGAGTGTAATAGACTCGATCCTAATTACTAATCATTTATAATTTCCACTCCATTTTTTCTCATGATGGGGGAGATTTTTATAATGATCGGGGAAATTTTTATGATGGTTGGAAGGAATTTTATGATGGCTGAAAGGAGTTTTATCATTGTCGAGTAAGTTTGCATTTATTGAAAACAACTCTGTGCTCTCTCCATTCTCAACATATGATACTTTTTTTTTATAACTGATGTAAAGAAAAAACCAAAAAATTACTTACTATCACCAATGTTAGAGTTTTTCCTACTATCTAATTGAATGAGTCCCGCGCCTGTCCACCGCATTCCGTTTTTTAACAGAGAAGCCTGTTTGTATTATCTCTTTTACCGATATCAAGGAAATATATTCTACGAAAGTGAAGCCAAGTTAGAAATGTAAATTTTTTATGAATTCAACACCATCTTTGTTAAGCCATGAAAAACACCACTATTGTATATCGAGTTGAAATTGTGAAATACCATTTGTTACAATTTAGCTTCTCCTAAAACGCTGCTTCTCATTTTGTTTTTATATAAATGAAAGTTTTTATTATAGTTTCGTTATAATTACAATACAAAGTTTTTATCAATTAAATATTTCGATTTTACTTATCTTTGGCTATATTGAAGTTTTGGGCATTTGCAGAGATTATATTTCATTATAAGCACATTTTCATATCCCATTCATTTTATAGTCAGATTAACAGCATAATATTATCAACTTCGAATTTTTGGAAAATTTTAAAAATTAAATATAAAAACTTTTTATACCCTACACCACTGATGGTACAGAGTATATTAATTTAGCGCGGACGTGTGAAACACCCAGAAGGGCTTAAAATGAACCCAACTTTTATTATACCGATCGATTCAGAATCATAATATGAATTGATCTAAGCCTATCCCTTCTCCCGTCTATGTCCATGTATATTTGTGTTTAAACAACAGGTCGCAATTCTTGAATTATTTTGATGAAAACTGGTACAGTGATGTGTTTTTACTCAAGGATTCAATTATTGAAAAAGGTTCAGATCGGTTCGCTTTTTCGACCACTCTCCTCATAAAGCCCTGATCTGAAATTTCTCGGCAAAAGTGGCTAAGTAGTAGCATTTGGGCCTTCTAAATTGGTATGGAGACTTTGGACTGGCTGGGGCAATTTCACGAAAATAGACCCTTTGTAGAGTAAAAAAAGTCTAAGTTTTAATATGTGGCGATGAAAATTGACCCACAATAGCAATTTCAAAAAAAAACATGAACTCTGGAAAATTTGGACCATTTACGTCTATTTTTGGACCGTTTCCCCGTAAATACGCACTAAACAAGATGTAAGTTTTGCATCCTATAATAAAAATAAGTATTGTGTTAGACAATCTGGTGTAGCGTATGTAATGGTCGGCCTTGCGCGACTATAATGTTGTTACCTGTTTTTTATTTATTTTATTTGTTTATCTATTTACACGTGTAATTCAATGTATATATACGCTTGACCAGTGTAAAATTTGTAATGCACCTGCCCATGTCCATCTGCCCATCTGTCTGTCTGTGTAGTGTCAGTGGTAAACAATCTCCCTTTAGCGAAAATAAAGTTGTCGCCAACAAATTTGCAAAAGAATTTGCAAGTGACGCAAACTTTTTATAAAACACGCCTACAACGTCCCCATGCCTATGCTAGAAAAAGTTTTATTTCGAAAATAGCAAAAATCAGCTGCGATTACTCCATATTGTAGAATATGAACTTTTTGTCCTTTTATCGTTTTTGTCTTTTTGAGGATAAGGGTGATGGGTATAAAAGATTCAGTCACGACCGAATATAATTAATTGTCTTACTTGTTTCACATGAAAAAACTATTTATAATGTCGAAAGGACTTATATCGAGTTGGCAGCGGTCCAATCATCGAGCCATTTTCCCACTTCTACAACTTTGCGGAACCGCGTGCCAGCCATGCCAGGCTGTATTCATCTGAGGAAGTGGTACTCAGAAAGCGCTATGTTTGGTGGCTGCGCTAAGGGCAGCAGAACTTCCCCTTTGAGCCGCCACAGTGTATCCTTGACAACTCTTGCAAAATGAGGACGAAGTGCCATTTTCAGTCAATTCGTACGGTGGCCATTTTCCCTCCTTTTCGATTTTTCCCATCATATCTGACCGTGTAGAAACAGATGATCCATCAATTGTTCAGCTAATTGAAAGTTCTTTGAGAGTCGAAGTGGGTTTTCGTCCAATAAGGCTAGCAATTCGTCGGGTCCGAACTTTTTTGAACCTCCAGACCGTTCTTTGTCATTGACATCAAAATTACTACTTGGAAAAGGGTTGAAATCGAAACCGGCAATTGGAGTATGATGAAGCAGCGTCACCATAAGCTTCTAAAAGTGTTTGATGTGACAACAAATGTTCCATGATTAGTGTTTGTAAATGCTGAACGACTCAATGATACTAAATGGACAAGTGTTACTTTATTGAGAGAAAGGTCAAATTCATCGAAATTAAATGTTGTTTTTATTGATACTCTCCATTACTTTATCATTTTCACCAATAGATATCAAAATGCGTGCAAGAAGGTATTACTTATGAATGGTCGCATTATTGTTTAACATTTCCTTATCATTTTGTAACATGCACTAGTATTTCAAAAAATTTATTTAACCGTCTGTCTATAACACCAGCATGGTTTGTGTGACATCATTTTGTAAAATTCCGTACAAGCTTAACAGGAACACTTATTTTCAGTGAAGGAGCAAAGTTTGATAATAGCTACTAGCAGATTTGTATTTTCAGATCAGCAGATTCTGTATACTGATCGTTTTCATTTTAAGCCAAATTACAAAACAGTCGCTATCCTATTCCATAAAAAGGATTTGAAAAGTTGGGATGTCGAATCAATTCCACCGTTACCTTAAGCAAGATGATAAAAGTGTTCGATAAAGTTATTTTTCATTTTGAACGAATTCCAAGAAATTATTAAATTTCCAAGGCATTCTTACTACTACAAAAAACAAAAGAGTTTTTTCAAAACCCGTGAGAACTATTACGAAATTGAGAAAGGGAATCCTTCTTTGGTTGCAGAAACAGAAACGGATGAATGAAAAGCCGACGAATGTGAATTTCAAAATTACGGTTCGGTTTTGAAACTATCTGTTAAGTCAATCCCAACCTAGTTCATGGGCTTGCCGGAGAGAATTGTTTCATTTCCGAATTTTTCCATCCACTTAACAGTTACGTTCTTCGCAGCAACTACCAAGGTCCGATTTTGGCGGTTTATTTATTTTATTTATTTAAACTCGAAGCCATTGAGGCTTATTGCACTGTGGGTGCACTAACAAAGTACAATAATACAAAATGTTCTTAAACAATCTAAAAGAAAAGAAAAGAAAATTGAAGGTAAAGAGAAGAAAAGAAACTGGAAAGTAACTATCCTAGAAGGAGAGGAAAGAACACACAGAACACACCCACACTTTTGTCCTATTACTAAATACTTATCTAATCTTATTATTAGCGGCGAAGATTAAAAGCTTACGTTTATGAGATAAGGACATCTACACTGCTGTAACTCTCTAGGCAGGGAAGCTCTTCTAACTCTTATCTGAAGGGGTTTATCCAAAGAGCACGTAGCTCGAGAAATCAATAAATGTTTTTTGCGAACTGTGCTACTAAAAGAAAAGAGATTAAAAAGCTCTTTCGGTCCCTGCCGTAACATAATGCCGTAAAGGTTAAGCAGAAATCTAACTTTAACAAAATTAACGAAGGAACAATCTAGTGTAGTGTGATCGCATATCGACATATGCATCCACTTTGAAGTGCAGACAGAATTATGCTGAATCTGGTTAAGTATTGTATTACGAAATGCAATACGATGCCAGGCGCCCCAATTAAAATAATTGTGTTTAGGCTAGCATTAATTTCAATGGTAAGAAATTGTATAAAAACAGGTGAAAATAATAAAGAAAACCAATTGTTATCACAAAGCAATTCATGGCGTATTAACTCGCTAATTTTTAATTAGGCGTTCAACTCGCCTGCAAGTAAGATTTTAGGGACCGTCTTATGCCGAGCTTCATTGGCAATCTATAAGACGGAAAGACTTGGCGCACTGAAGCCGACCAGATTAGGGTTACACATACGTTTCACCACCAACGACGCTCTGTCACACTTGGGAAGGATTCAAGGGGAATCTTCCCTAAGTATAGAAAACACATTAACAATTTGCTTTACACTAGAAAGCTTCCCACCTTATCTGAGATAAGAGCATACTCAAGGAGAATGTATATCTAATTATACTGGAACGAAGCAACTCTTTCTTACGCTCTGTAGACACTGACTCGCTACTTGGAATACATTGCTCTTCACGTTTTCCTGCATAATATCTTTATCTGTATATATGTATATACCATTTACACCATATATTTGAGCTCAGCCCTGCAGTTGAACCGGTATACATACATGCTGAAATATCATTCATGCGCTGTTTGTAGCTTTGTTATCTTCACATAATATATTTCCCTGGTTGAAATTGCAATACAACCCTGCATAATCTCATGTTGCATCATATTATTATTTAACTCACAAATACAAATTCAACTTTCTTTAAGTTCTAAATCTAACAAAAGCAAACGTCTTTACTCTCGTAAGTTTTACTACTTTAAACTTAATCTCTAAACTATACTCAAAGTTATAAGGAAAGCTTCCGTTTAACCGTATCATGAAGTTACTCTCTGAACTACTCACTCAGCTAAGTTACTTTATAAGGATTAGTATGGAAGTGGTATATTACTCTTTACTCACTAAGTAAGCACATCCTGTGCTGAAAGCTGTCTGTATCAACTTGCTGATGTGGCAGCCAACAGCCACAAAAGAAGCGCGCAAATAACGATCATTCTTTCAGTTATGTAGCAACAGACAAACCTACAGGTAAGTTAACAACTCTTATCATATACTTTCAGGTGGTGGTCCGTTGCCCTGTCCGTCCGAAACCAGGTCCTTAAGATAACGGCGTGCGCTTGCAACAGTGCCTTACACACTTTCAGCCCGAAAAGATGCCCTAGCTCTACAGCTAACCAGTGATTAGCAGTCAGGCATTTTCCGTTCGCAACGGGGTCGTTAAGGTAACAGTATACGTTTGCATCATTACCTTACAGACTCTCGTCCGGAAAGAATACCTCAGTTTTGTAGTTACCTAGTGACCAGTACTCGGTTGCCTTGTCCCTAGGAGCCTTACCCCTTTAAAGACCAGCCTGGATGACTGCCGAACTAGTAAAATATAACATGCAGGTGATACGGATCATATTCACGGAAAAAACACGTTTGATTATGCGCGGTTCACATTTCTCCGATTGTACACTATCGAGGCTGCCCGCTAGCACATTTTCTCCCCATTTTTTGAATTTATCTCCATTAGTTCGTAACTACGTAATTTGTGCTTTGTAAACTGCTCACTGAGTCTCCGGAAATAACACAATAGCCCTACAGATATTCTTGGTGAATTCCATCAAATGCCCAAAATTGCATACTGTAACGAAAACACAAAGGTTCTTAATAATAAAATTTCTTGGAACGGACCGCTGGACAGGTCTGAGCCAAACCCCAGCTACAGATATCCTGTTACAGTATGACTACTTAAAAGTCTCAGTTTCTTCAGTTTTCATGTATCCGTGGAACTATAAACTATTAGGGCACAAATTATAAGCGGCATAATTTAAGCTTTGATCAGTCTAATTTTGATTTGAATGGACATATAGACATTCAATCCATAATCAATCCCAGGCATTTAAAGTTATTTACAATTTTAATTTTTTGACTTGGTTTTCGAAGCTATTCCGGCAAAAGCAATAAAATAAAAACATGAGATCAAATTTTTTCTGAGCTCGTATTTCTATCTCGTTCGACCATGCGTGCGATAATCTTAATCAAAAGTAAAGAAAACTTGTATTCGCTATTAATAAAAGCAATTTCTCCAAGAGCTACAAACCCAAATACATAATGGAATTACCAGAGATCGTGGACCAAAGACATATCCTAGTTGAGTCCGCGGTTCACGCTGATCAACAATACAAAACCCGTTATGGGATCTCCGTTGCATTTTGCTGTCCGTAATACATTTATATGGTAAATGTAATAAACTGCATTTGGTGGTTATAAAAACATAAAAACAACAAAATTTATTTTATATGTAACATATTACGTGTCCTTGCTTATCTACCCTTCCGCTAAAACATGTGGAAAATTCAAATCTGTGTAATTCATGGGAATTTTTCTTTTTTTTTTTTAATAAAATTTTCTCCGCAGCATTTCCAATAATCATCCTTTTGGCATATGCAAATTCAAATCCACTATTTATCGGAAAGTTTACCAGGAACATTGACCAATAAACCTACAACGAGAACAACAGCAACAGTAACCAAAAATACGAAAATAACGGTAGATAAATTTTGCATAGAAATCAATTTATGTGCAAACGTTTGCAACAAATAAACATGAGGCTTACTTTATTAAGGTGACCAGTACAGAGTGAAGAGTATGTATCGACGACAGCGAGATTTTTTTATCAAACTTTTTTATTTGATTCCTTTAGTGAGTTAGTTTTGGTTGACCACTTCCCAAGTATTCGAAGCATAATCATAAACTGCTCTGGCAAACAAACTCTGGCAGTACAAACAGTACTACACACCTTTGAAACGTACGATGCACAACTCCCTAAAGACATACGTTTGGTCACCTTGATTGCATTTAAACTGTTGTATCCACACATATGCATGTGGATAACGTCAATACTAGAGTTTTGCCGGTGTTAATGTTAGGTGTATTTTGAAAAAATATTTTATTTGAATTTTTTTGTTTTTTTTTCGCTTGATTTTATTTTATGTAAATCTCGGCCATGTGTTCAAATTTCCCGCATTAGCATTTACTTTAAAGTTATAATTGTTGTTGTTACCGAACGCATATCTATTAGAATATCATTGCGAATGGTATGTAATTATGAGTTTGTTTGCGAGAGTTAGTTTAAGTTGTTGCTGCTGTTGCTGCTATCCTGACTGATCAAATATCAAAAAGCATTTGCACTCAATTCTATAATCAACATAAATGACCGTCATATAAAGTTTCATAGAACATCGTCCGGCAATTTGAATAAAATCGAACGGAACACAAAGCACTTCATTGTGCATATATCGAATATAATAAGTCGTACGGAAGTCATGCATGCATTGCATATTCAAATTATTATAATAGTGTTTAAACGCATGTGTGTACACAACTAAGCAAACACAAACGATATCAACTGTACTTTTTGTACTTGCACTCGCACTCGCACTCGTTTCGCATTCGCTTAATAAAATGCGTTAAAATCTATCATTCCTCACTTAACTTAAGTAAGTAAATGTGTATCACTTAGCGATTCATCCAGTTCGCGGAGCTGAAAAGCAAGCTCTGCTCTTTATTTCCTGTTATGTTTTCATGCTGTTGTTAATCAATTTGATGCAAAATGTTTTATTCAGTTGTTAAAGAATAAAAAAGAACGTAAGTAAAAAGTAAACCTCAAAACATGTTAGGCTTTGCTTAGCAATGCCGTTTCCCGCATGCCATTGTCGGCAAAAACCTTTTCCTCTCTTTTTTTTTTTTAGAAATAGTAACCGCTACTATACGAGTAACCACTTAAACCAATAATCAAACCGGATTAGCATAATTTCAGGGATCAGGAAACCTACCAAAACAATTAAACTGAAAAATATATTTAGTGGATATTAATAAAATATGATTTGTGTGCAGGTGTGTGCGTGTGTCTGTTTGATTTATTTTAATTTTTATCCATTTCTTGTTTGCCGTGATTTGTTATACAATCATTTCTTTTTTTTTTTTCCGTCCAATTTTAGCTCTTGTTTCTGTATTTTCGTGTTTCTTTTTTTTTTTGCAGTTTAATGAGCGGTTTAGATGCACGTTTGGTTTCATTAAATAAGCGCATATCTCTATTTATAACGTTATTTACGAATCTCCTAACCACATATCAACTATTATCCTAATTTATTAATGTTATAAAAGCTTTTTTGAGGTTTATGCGATAAATATTTCCAAAGTTTTTAGCGTTAAAATATATTTCCGGTCGTCTCTGCAGGCGAATGAATTTGCATGAGGAGAGAATAAGAGAAATGAGAGAAACTTGTTAATTATATATAGTTTACGGTACGTATGAGTGGCTGTATTTCGATTGTCTTAACGTGGAAAAACGAGCGAAATTATATTTTGGCAGACACTGTATTAGAAACACGCATCGCACAAAGTGTGGTTTTTCCTTTATTTTCTCAATTTGCTTTTTCGAACAACAAGGTTGTTCAAGTTTTAGAAACATGGAGGTCTGTCCGACTGTATGACGTGAGTTATCGGCTACAAGGCACTACATAAAAATGAACAAAATGTACATCTTTCGGATCCATTTCTACTGGAAAGCTCTTCGTATCCATAATATCGGGCAAAATGTTATCATGCTATATCTATCAATGTGAGATTTCCGTGTTATTCTTTCTTCCATTTATGACATTCACTTTGAATGAAGTTTCCATGTCTTTATCCTATTTTCGCGATCGAGGGCTTTTTGGCTAAGGATAGGAAGATTATAAGTAAAAAATGTATCAACTCTGTGGTCGGTTTGGTTCTACACTGTAAGAGTATTTTAAGCATAATAACTCGGCTTGGGCCGAATTTCGCATACCCTCCACTTTGCCTTTCGCTTACTACTGTCCAAGTTCTTTTATTTGATACCCATATCGTTGGTATTATTAAGAAAACAATAATCGCAGTGTCTACCGTATTCATTTTGGAATTAACCGATATTTGTGCAGATAATATATCTTCATTCGAGGAGTGTGCAAAATGGTTGTAAGCATACTGTCTTCTTTGCATAAAACCTCAAAAATGTGAAAAAGAGAAAATTTAATTGCTGGTCACTTTGTGTGGGCATGGTCAATTGTTTCCATTTTTGGAAGTAAGGACTAGAGTGCTTCATAAAGCAAAAGTGAAAAATTTCAGCTTTCTAAGTTGTATTATTTGCAAGTAACGAGCGAAAATTCAAAAATTGTTGTTAAAAAAAATGGCATTTCGTTCAGTTTACGCTCGCTGCGCGCTTCTGCGTTGACCAATTTGGCCCATTTTCAATACTAACCTGCGTGCAGAAACTTCCAATATTTATACCAAATTTGAAGCCGATATCTTAATTTTTGCGACGAGGAGAGTGCCAACAACAAACATCACACAGACAACAAGACGGACAGACATGGCCAAATCTATATATATACTTTATAGGATCTCTGAAGCTTTCTTTTGGGTGTTACATTCATTATGAAAATAACAAAATGAGTATATCCCCATCTTACAGTGGTGGGTATAAGAATCCATAAAGAAGGCTTAACCAGTGTGTGACTTACAATTCTGATTGGACGATTCCCACTTAGCGACTGAACACAGTTTCTTTTGTTTCTCTGCCACTTTCATTTGTTTATTTAGTAGTTCGCTGTCACCTCGTCTATGTGCACTACACTTCTAGGTAACTCATCTTGTACACCATATAACGAGTCAATGACTACCCGGACAAATACGATGAAGAATGGTAATACAGGGGGTTGCGTATGGTCTGGTGAGAGAATAGAAGACTTAGCCCGAGTAAGCAAAATAGCTGTCCGGGAAAAAGAAGTATTCTTGTTTTAGTTCAGCATCGAAAGACGGACGGTTGTACAGCGTTTATCTTGTTGCAGTGGTATGAATAGTATTGTAAAAGTGAAGGTCTTTCAAAGTATTAATTTACATATAAGAAAACTGCGCTTTCAAGCGCAAGAAGAATGTCTTTGTCCTTCTCCAAAAGAAGGTTTAAAATTGAGCTTAAAATTTGGAATATTCAGAAAATTCGCGTCATTATAATAATGCGCATCGCCAAAGTCCACAAACGTCGCGATACTTGACTTATAAGACAGTCATAAACACTGCAGACCGTGTAACGATGCTCCAAATTAGAAAGGACTCTTGCATCGCTTAAGTCACACCCGTTCATCGATTCTTCGATGGACTGAAATGCCTGCCAGTTTGCCATCGGCTGCTTTCCCGACCACTCGTAAGCTTGCTTATTCTCTGGTTCATCTGTCCGTCATCCTAACTGTCTGCTAGGCTTTCTACCTGATTATTCGACGGTGCTTCCCCCATTCGTTCACCCATGCTTCTGCCAAATCCTCCATCATTGCGATTGTCTGTTCCCCTGCCTGAACATCCGTGTAGGTATTCACCCATGAACCTGTTTGACGTATTTTTTTTTCTACCCTCTCTACGCCTCTTCCAATCGACCCATCCATCTAATTGTCCCCTTGCTATACATCGACTTCTCTTACGCAAAAAAAAAAGCTGCAAAAATTGCAGAAAAGCATCAATCAATTCGACGAAATTGATTTAAAAATATAGTGGATCTAGTTGCAAGCAACTTCATAAAATTTGTGAGCTTAAAAGAGGAAAGAGAAAAATATGAAAATTGATATTCGTTTGTCCAGAACCAGCAGACAGCAGCATTAACTTGCTTATAATATGGTCATAAAATTTAAAGGGAATATAGTTTCATTTCGCCAATTCGCCGATCCATCACTTAACTCGTATGCTGGATCCATAACTAATGAAGCTCCGTTTAAAATGCTTTACAATTAAGACTAGCACGGCTTCACAATTTATCTTATGATAGGATTCGATATCATACAATATGTATATGCATGCATAGGTAGAAAATATTAGAGGAAGTAACATGTATTTGAATAAATTATTAGTCAGACTTATTTAGTAACCATTGCTCTTACACCTGTTCCGCACTTTTGAATATATCTTGCAGATGTCGTTATGTCCTTAAATTGAAATGCATACAGTTTCGTCATAAAGCCGTAGTTGTTGTTATTGTCGTCGCTCTTGAAACCCAGTTTAACAGAATTTATTATTGAAAATTACACAAACTTGAAAAAAGCAGAAAACAAGGACACAACTTGTAAGGTGCTTCAACCAGCCTCTTTTACCAAATACATGCGCACGCATAGCCAAAGTACGCACATATAAGTGCACATATGTGCGTATATATAAATATTTTTTATGTATAGTTTAAAACAGGTTTTATGAAAAGAATATCATCATCGTCATCACTTTTTTGTAATGATAAATACATACAAACGATATTTTTCTATCTGTACAAAAGTTGACACTGGATGTGTTGGTATATGCTTGTGAAAAACTTTGCCCTACTGCAGAGTTAATTCACACGTTACCATTGCCACGGTCTTTATATGATGCGGGCAGATCATTTTGTTGAGTTCTTCTTCATTCCTCGTCTTTTTTTTTCTTTCATTTCCTTTGATGTCAGTTGTGTGGGTGTGAGTAGCAAACTATTTTTTTTACTTGCACTTTCAACAATACTGCAGCAAGCAAGTATAAGTTGCTCTATAATATGCATACACATGCAGGTTAGTATTTACAAGTATGTCTGATTGTTGTCAGCGTACTCGACTGCCTAAATGCTTGTCTATGCTCTCCTTACCTCACTGCTTCTTATTTTCACGACTATTGCAACCGAACATGAATATACTTTTATATTACTCATATATGTATATATATATATATATGTATATATATATATATGTACATATATATATATATTCATATATAATATTTTTTTTATATATTTATAAGGTTGCTTAAAAAATTTTAAGCTTCCAGGAGGTTAAAATGCACGCATTGATTTTACTCGTTATAAACCCGCTATTTACACAAACGGACACGGCTGACTAACACTATTTCTCTTGCTATATTCAATGGGCATACCTGTGCCTATGGTTATTGCATTTGTAACCCCGTTTGTGATAATCAAAAAGGCACGTCTATGATGCCTTATAAAACAAAGAGATGTTAACGATAACTGTATCTCTTTATTTTTCCTTGATTTCTGCTTTATTGGCTTAAACACTCTCTAAAATACTCAAGAACAATATAAAAAATTACTACGGTCGAGAAGAAATATTGAACGTTCCAAACTGTCGACTTTCCGGCAATAGTCATAAAGACGTATCACAGGTATTTTGTGTGCACAGCATAGTTTGGCAAATATAAACAGAGCTCGCAAGCATTGTGCTGCATTAAGAGCATATATAAAGCGATTATAAGTGGAGCGCAGTCTGCAGTTTAGAGTTAAAGGTAAAATTTTCTAAAATTTGCATGTGAAAACTCTAAGCCTGATTTTGTCATAAGCATGTTTTCCGAGTTTGCGGTACTAGAAGGTTCTTCAATTTTTGTCCAGTTACTTCGATTCAAAATAACTTTTCTTTGGGCCCAACGAGTTCCTTTTTGATAAATAAAAATTTGTCGATTCTACAGGGCCGACTTTGACGTCCATTTCCAACATTCATATGGAAGTTTTAGTGTGCACATTCCTGATGAGTATCAAATCTGGAATCGATATCCCGTAACAATGTCCCTTGTAAGTAAAAGCCTTTAACTGATAATTTATATATAATTTGAAAACTTTATCTTAAATGCTCTGGCTGTCTTTCATTTTCGAAATCTCTCTACAGTGGTTTCCCATGGAAGTTTTCCATCTTTATGCTAACAAAGTGGAATTGACTTAAGAGGCGAGGTCTGTCGACCCCATACAGCGATGCGAGTTCATTGATTAGATTATGGAAGAACAATAATTCGGTACTGAATACTTGGAAACCCATACTATATTAATTTATTAATCCATAAAAGTTTACAATTGCCCTGGATTCACATGAGTTGATGGGTCACGTTAAAGTTGCATGTAATTTTTTCTGCTTTTTTCTGCTGCAGATCAGTCTAATGACCCCGACTACTTAAGTTTAGCAGAGGCTCAATAATTCCTCATCTGTTACTTTGGCGCACGAAAGTAGCAACAATAAATTAAATATGAAAATGTTCATCTGGTATGAAGGCTGAATATTTTTTAAACTGTTTAATGTTGCGTATGTGAGTGTGGGCATGTATTATACCTGGGACTGAATGCAAGCTGCAGCTGTTATTTTCAGTATGCCACATTAATTTTAAATATCTTTTCGCATGTTCATCTTCTTTTGTGCAGTCGTTTTACCACCAGCTTCCTTGTACAACACTTTGCTTTTTGCTTATTTTTCTTCTTCTTCTTTTTTTTGCTTTTATTTCTTTTTTGTGTACTTTTTGTTTGCTTGTTCTGCTTGTTCGGCTTGTTCTGCTTTCCTTGTTGCGCGTCGGAAGCAGTATTCAACACAATATGTAATTTTTTTTTTTTCTTTAAACTTTTTTACTGAAAAATGAAATGAACCAAAAGACTGTATAATTTTGCTAAAATAAGACACGAGGACAAAAATACAAATCTGCTTTAAGCACGGACATTCAAGGACATTTGTTAAGTGTTCACGCTTTTATTATGAGGTATCAGTGACGGCAACGGACCCAATAGCAGCAGCCACTTATACGTCAGTCGTTGAAAACACGGAACCCTTACTCGTCACCTAGACCAAGCAGCAACAATAATTTTTGCATACGTATAGATATATATGCTTTTAGGTGGTATATGTTTATTAATATTTTGCAAAGGTAGAGAAAAATATTCTTTTAGGATGTATATGTTTGTTTATATATTTGACCCATTGGATACCTGGGTGTATATAAAATAATAACTTTAACTATGATAGTCCTTGGTCGGGTTAGAGCAAGTTTAGGTTTAAAAAAGTTTAAAAGACGTTTTCTTTTCGCCTTAAGTCACTTGGCTTTCGTAGTTGTAAAATGGTACACAGCCGACAACAAACTATATTCAAAGTAAGATTACGAGAAGCTTTAAAAAGGTATGGAATGAATAAGAGAATTAGATTCGGCCAATTACTGCCTTAAGTAAGTATATGTAGGAAAACTGAAGACAATCGAGAGTATTTGGAACCGATCCTTTTTATAATTTTGGTTAGCATACGTAGCAGATTTCAGGCCAATGGCCATCGTTAGCCTTAAATTATTGAAAAATTTTGAAATATTTAGCTTTTCGGGGTTTTCCCAATATTTGGCTGTTATACGCGAAAAACGTCTAACTTCCAATATAAACTGTCTGCTAAATTTCAAAGACTATATACTAAGGTCCGCTTTCAATTTCAAAGACTTTGAGGATGAATTGATGGGTGGTTGAGTTAACGCAGAAGCCGACTGAACTTAAGGCTAATTTTAAATATCTACGTAACATACCAATAGAATAAACAAAAGATGTGAAACGCCTCAACTGCGGAGCGAAACATTAAGGAGGCGTTGATACGAACGCGATCCATTATTCGCTTAGGGGAATAGGTTGTTGAAATTTCACGGTTTCCCACAAAGTGTTAGTTAGATTTTGAATTAATTTTTTTTCCTTATTCCATGTTTTCTTTCCGTGTGCCTTGAAATTTTGTGTGGGTGCTAACGTTCAACACGTGCGAATTCATTAAAACATCACCAACACACTTATGCCAAAACGTGTTTCGCAATTCCGATTCGCAAACCAACAACTGCACACCTTGTTTAGAAGATCCTTGGCGACTACTGCATGAAGCGCGTAGAAGAACGAAAAGCTCCATCTTGATTTTCAAAAGGAATAGTGCCAGCCGACCTATTCAAATATTTGAAGATATAGGATTTCTTATCCGTTTTTCTACTTGGATGTTGAGTTTAAATCAACTAACAAGAAATGTTGCTTGTATGTCTAGATCATAGATAATTGACTCAGTGATTATTCGTAGTGTATATATTTGGTGGGCAAAGTTGTACTGTTAATTTGAGCTCTTCGTGTATAAAAATCAGATCTTTCATTTAGAAAAAAAGCAGATTAATTTGGTGCCCATGTCAGGTGATACTCCTTGATTCGTCTCTCATATAACGTCTTATGTATTGCAAATATTACACGTATTGATTGCCTAGATGTCTTTTATTTAATAAAAGCAGACCTGGTTTCCTGTCATCTCAAATTATCGAGAGGGTGGCAAAAGCTTTAAATGTCAATGATTAGTACACCATCATCACCTGAATCACCTTTTGTTGGTTTCCTAAATTTTAGAAGAAGGAGGAAATTAAAATTTTTGCAATTTTGAACTTAATCTTCATAACCTCCAAATTTATTAAACCTAAACGAAGAATTTCGCGTTCACATTGGGCCTTTTTTTACACCGCAGCGAATCATCTCTTCTTGACTCGTTGAAAATTTGCGGAGAAGAAAAGGAACTTTCATGTTAGTCATGAGAAAAAGGGGAACCTCCACAATGACGGTAAAATCATAAACGTAAGCTCCTTTATAACGAAATCAAAAGGCTGTATTCCATTTTCGGATTTCTTGTAAGATATTGCGCGAACTTATGTCAGAACCATAATAATCAAAATCCATTCGTAGCAGTTGAACCTTGAGGTAATAGACTTCAAGGCATAGACATCAATAATGCGCAGAAAGACATAATTAAACCAATGACTTTTAAAGGTGAATTTTGCTAAATTTGCTACGCAATCCTCAAGACATTGT
This sequence comes from Glossina morsitans morsitans, assembly GCA_001077435.1. NCBI lineage: Eukaryota > Metazoa > Arthropoda > Insecta > Diptera > Glossinidae > Glossina > Glossina morsitans. The sequence goes on from CCAG010011981.1 coordinate 92,682, forward strand.
TTCTGATTACCACTTGTTCTGAGCGTTGTGGTCTCGTTTCTTTCAACATAATTTGTAATTGCAACGCAAATCGAAAGTTGGAAGAAATAGTTAGGTAAATAGATGGGTATGGTTAAGGCATAATGTAACGAGTCTCAGGCCAATCAAGAGTAAGAGTCGTCTATGGAGAGAGCGGTGTTTTCTCTACGTGTTACAAACTGTAGAATAGCAAATTAAATTCTTATTCCCTTGATAGTGAGCATGAAATTAAGTGAAAGTTGAATATAAAAAAAAGCAAAAATTGATTGGGAATTTGTTCCACGTATTTGTAGCCATGATGATGTTGTCTTTGATACTGTGATGATGTAGCAAAATTCTTGGTAATGGCTTTTTTCCGACTGACTTTCAGGACAGTACTACATATTATATAAACTATTTCCTACAGTGAACTTTTGTTCGGTTTCTTTTACTCTTCGTACGTAAACAAAGTTAGTTTTTAACGCTATTTTTGAAATTAAAGGAATTTTTTCTTAAGAAATCTTAAATCTTTCACTTTTCACTTAGCAGGGACTCGCTTACTCGCTTCGCCTTTTTCTTCTTCTTATTTTGTGCACACTTTTCTCTTAAGGATAATCATTAGACAATATTTTTATTGTTTTTTCTTTGCGGTTATTTAAGGTTCTTTTGCCTTTTTATTCCTTTTATGTGGTAAATGGACTTAAATTAGATTGTGTGCAACTGCGTGTGGATGTGAGTGTATCATATACTAGCAAAATGGCTGGAAAAGAGTTGGTGTCTGTTTTGGAGAATTTTATATTTCCAAGCACACTTCGTTGTGGCATTATTATAATGACTATTGCAGCAGAATTCAACCACTACCTGACTAGCATTATAAAACTTTTACATACAAATATCTGCAAACATTTCTACAATAGTTATTTTTAGAAAAACACAAACATACCTTTGGCTAACCAGTGGACAAAAAAACTTTGTGTGTAATACTTTAGCATATAACATTCTTAGGGGTTTTCTTCTTGTCTCCACCTCCCTCACCACACCGTTTTTTCTTCTTTTTCTGCAAGCCATCAACATGTACTTTAGAATGTCTGTAGTACAGTCTGTTCGGAAAAGAAAGTCAATGGCTTTAACACATGAGTGTAGGTCTGATACTATAGTAGAACAAAAGCTTAATTAAATTATTTATGCTAATGACAAGTTTCCGCTTGATATTCTCATGAATTCAACATCGAAGATGATGTGAGATGAGTTTACCGAATTTATAGACTGAACTTTCAAAGTCGAGGTTTCAAGATTTTTTCGATTTTTTATGCTCATACGTATACTTCAGTTTTTCGGTATACACACAACACATAGGTGTTCTGGTACGCATCCTTGATTTGCTTTTTCTAAGCTTTTAGATTAATAGAAGGACTCAAACTTTGCACTTAATATTATTCAGTTGTCGTATGCCTTTTTTTAGTTATATTCAATAAAATCATCTTGATGTTGAATAAAAAGTAATGCATGACTTCGAGGATAAATTGAGCTGAGGAGAGTTAAGATTTAAGCATAACTGTAACGCGTTGCACGCCAGAAACAGTGATACAAGATGCTTTAAGTGGATTTCCAAGACATTCTAAAACATTTTCCTCAAATTTGATTTACAAACTTTTTGTTTTTAATCTATGAATTTATTAACGGGCTTTAAAACGGTAAAAATCTCAAACTGGTTTTTCAGACGAAGCTGTGCTATCACACTTTTGATTAAAAAAAAAAAAAAAAGAACAGGGAAGACTTCCCTTTTTCTTTTCAATAATAACAATGGGTATTCACGCATTCCGTATTGGTATTCACTGCATACATATACATGTAAAGTGTAAATGCCTAGAATACCAGTAAGCAGTCAGAGCTGATAGAGCCATCGGAGAGTAAAACAGGCGAAATGACATAGAGAAACAGAGAGAAGCCAGTAGTTAGTCTTTGAAATGAAAGTCAACGTCATCGGTCGGTGGAGTTCCAAAGTCGTACTGTCGCTAAGTGGAGTCAAGTACAGTCGTCAAATATTTTTGCTTACCTTTTGTATTTAATGAACATTAGTAAAATATCGTTAAGTTAAATAAAGCAATATCAACATCCTTTACGTAGATGGCAGATCAAACGGAGAGCATAAATTAGCAAAAGGTCTTTGGGTCATTAGTGCGTTACTATTGTATCATATAAATGTAGCGGAAAGAGCGAAATTGGGGAAAACCTATGTAAATAAATTATATAATAAATATGCTCATATGTATAAAGTTACTCCAGCACAAAACTTTAATTTCACTGTTACTTTTTTATTCACAAAATTTATAAATAAACAATTTAAAAGTAAACAAACACAACTCTTGAAAACCAAGCAAAGCACGTTAATCCAAGGGGTTTATCATCGTTTAAATTGGCTTTAAAGATTAGATGTCGTTAAAAAATAAATGCCAGTGTATCCCTGCATTCTTCACGACAACTCGTTCCGTGTGGAAATAAATTCCGCTAGGAGTCCTAAAATCAAATTTTAGAAAAGATATTATTGAGAACAAAGCTTCTGATGACTTGGTGTGCGATATTTTTCTGCACGAATTTATAGCCACAACCGTAAAAATCATATAAAAACCACATTTATAGACAAGGTTTTATATAACACTCCCTAATTGCTGGCCAAGACTTGGTCTGATGTACGCGATTTGGGAACTTGATTATTAAGGAAAAAAGTACATCGCGTTTAAATGTTCTGCAGTTAGTAAACCTTACCTTACCTTTTACCAACAACAACTTGGGGTTACGAACACGTTTAACACCAAACTTTTTCTTGTACGCAAAGTTTTGAAGTTGCACATGCGAGACCTGTACGCCAAAGGAGGTTAGACGAAGACGTGCCTAAATCAATTTCATTGATCAAAACTTTATACGGACTATGTGACTTCCGATGTACATTGCAATGATTTACAAACTTTTGGCTAATGTGCAATAATGTCGCAACAATCCAAATTACGTACGTGCGTGCGCAGTAGTTGTACAGTGATCCTGCCTTCCGCTTTGCAACGCGACCGGTTTCATCGTTGCGAGAAGTGTGCAAAGTTGAATTCAGACGATATCGTAACGAATCGGCTGGATACGATCCTAGCTTTAATTTATAATGTTCCGACTCAGAGTGCACTTGAAATGCATCATAGCAGACAAACCTGATATTATTGTGATAATCTTGTAATATAACCAATAACTGTTGTCCGGATTACCGAAGCTGGGTTCATAATCTACCCAATTACGATGCAAATTAATAGAACCATCATGACGACTCCGTAGACGACTCGCAGTAGAAAGCCCTCGTACGAATAACGGGGAACTGATATACAATACATGTTGTTTCGACGATGTTGTCTTCAACGCAACTTTTTGGATACGTTAGATGATTGCAACTAAAGACTGCCCTCAAAAATCAGAAAACAAATTGTTTATCGAAATTTTGAAAATAATTACCCCGTGCTCCAAGATTTACCTTTAACTCGTCTTCTGACTTAGACCCCTAATCATTTGGTTGAGTTGTATTAGTAGCTTGATTAAATATTGCGTTGAAATTTAGCTTTAAGATCTTGTGTTAGTTTCCGATACTCTTCTTTTGATTTGGTTCCAATAAAGTCAAATAATTTAAATTTGTTATCTGCTTCTTTCTCCATGTCATCCCGAACAATTGATTTTTGAAAGACATTAATTTCATTTCCAATGACGCTAAGTGCAACCTGAGATATACGGAAACTTTCCAGTTGGATTTTCATCTGCACATGTGGGACGAATATAAAGTAAGGGTTGTCTGCATTATTGTTATCCCCCGAGATGTAAAATTCGGTTAACTCTCACTAGATCAGTTTAGAAACTTATCACCGTACAGTACTTTGTACAGTACACCTGCTCAATTGCATCACTTGTCGCTAAAGTTCCTAGGTAATGGTTTCTATGGATTGAAGCAACACGAAAAACATTGTGTCTACCACTATACGTAACTAGCCTAATAAGAACGCTGTCGATATTTGGCTTCACAGTCGAGATTATTGGTTCACTTCGCTAGCATCATAACTTTCCGGTCGTTACACTTTTCTTACCTATAACTCGATGCAGTCAATGCTCAGAACGACTTTGCTATTTCCTCTTCAGTTGCTTCAGACTTAAAGGTAACATTTCGACTTGCAGAAGTCGCGTTATTATTATTGAACACGGTACAGTAGGCATCATTTAGATATGTGCTGTCCTTGAAAAGGGCAAAAAGTTATTTAAGTACTCAATGTATGCCTTGCGGTGAACACGGCAACTGTCGAGAGAAAGACTGACTACAAGATTTCTATCTTCAATTACCAGACGATATAAAGCGTAATTTTATAAATTTTTTATATAATTAATTTAAAAAGTTTTAGTAATCACGCGTACGCTTTCAAAGAGTTTTTCTCTTCGCTTCTTTTCTAATGGCATATAAAACTGATTTATTGGTTGCTAGTTAAACAGTTGTAGATAACAAAACTTTTTATAGAGTATATACAAGCGATAAAAATACCAAATATTCATTGGATCAGATAGAAAGTTTGGAACCGTTTTCACAAAGCTAAGCAATCGCCTGATCAATGATATCTTGAGTAATTTTAGTTTTAATTACGTTGGCCTTTTATTTAAGAAATACATGAGGTGAAAATGCCAATAAAAACTGATGCTTCTTCGTTGCGGTAAATCTGCTTTGAAAACGCCTAGTATTAGGTAATTAATGGCAGTTCTTCTAAAGTACATTTTAGACAGAATCTGTTTTCATGTGTGTTTAGCTTGACATCAATTCATGCCTGATGTAAAATCTGCAGTTAATGGACACGCCTGCTTTCGAAGTAAGTCTTATAACACAAAACGCGCAGACAGCTTAGTTTAATTTTCGATAGAAATGAAGTCAACAATAAAGCCTCTTAAGCAGAAGAGCAACGTTTACCGGAGCTTATCAAAATTATTATTAAATTTAACCTTCGCTTGGAGTGTTTTTCCAATGACAATGGGAAATGGTCAGGATGGCTCTCAATAAAGGAGGAAGTTTGTTTATCACGAAAAGCTGGTACGTAACGCAAAAAGGGAATTCTTGTAACTTTTTATAAATTGTTTTATTATTGTTGTTCGTATGTTTTGCTTTCGTTTGAAAACATTTTTTGAACACCGCTTTAGAGAATTTTTCAATGTCATTACAATTTCGAGAATTTGTAATCAGTACCGTTGTTATCACTACTTGAATTTTAGTTACAGCTGATGACAATATAAAAATGTAATCTTAAAAATTTAAGCAACAGATAAAACTTTTGAGAAAAATTGCCGGCTCTTCATTGCACCCTACCTTAATATTTTTGAATATTATAATTAATGTACTTTTTGTACCCATCATCCGGTTTATTCGTTTTAGCAGAACGTTTGCAGTACCCAGAAGGTTGTTTGATCAGTATCGAATTTTGAATGAACTTAGGCATGCCTCTCTGCCTCACGTCTGTTTTAAACATTGTTCTGACCACAAAGATGAAGTTAGCTGCTTCAAATTTGTAGAAACATCGAAAGTAAGCCGCCACGTAAACTGAGTACTGCTTTCCAAAGGGGAAAAATTTGTCTTTTTTGTCTTTATTCACAAACACAAACAGCCGATGAACTTATGGAAATTTAAACCTATATGCTGTGAAAGATATTGTGGCAAGTGTGCAGAGGTCGAAGAAAGCGTGCATGCTTACCCAATATTATGCTCAATCAAAATTTTATTTTTTTACCGAAACCTTTATAATGTCCACAAGCAAATCTCATAGAGAATATATATTCCTGGTCAGTGTCAAACTTGTAATGCCTGTAAGCATGTTCGCCGGTCAATCTGCCCAACCGCGTTGTAGTTGTGGTGTACATTCTCCCGTTAGCAAAAATGGAGATATCGTGTAGAAATTTGCATCATAATGTGACGTTGGCCAAAACCACGCCTATATAACCACGCCTGTATAAATTTTCAATTTTTGTTCTATAAAACAAGTGAGAATATTAGAGTCGAGCAAAGCCGACACCAGTTCGTCCAGTACAGTTATGCGCTTGTTTTACTAATAATGTTCCAGAAAGTACCCATTACTTTCACGCAAAGCGCCTATAATTGTTGGGGTGCAAAAAAATAGATCTAATGTGATCCAAATTCATTCCACTTAATTTTTTTATTTAATTACTATTATTTTTTTGGCATGTAAGTACTTACGTTTCATTAAAACCCCTGTATGCGGTAATATCCAAAAAATAGACCTACGTGGTCCAAATTCGTCAATGTAGAGTTCTTTGTCAATTTACTGTTATGAACTAATTTTTATATTATATTATATTGTATATTGGAAATTCGACCTTTAAAACCATATAAAACGTCTATTTCCGTCGGAACGGTTATATAAGAGCGGTTTCAAGGAATTCTCTCAGCCGGTCCAAAGCTTTCACACCGACTTGCAATGCCGAAATATTACTGCTTAGCCACTTTTGCGAGAAATTTTGAAAATTGCAAAAATTAAACAAACAGGTGGACAGACCGATAGACAGACAGGCTCAGATTAATTTAGAGAATGATTCTGAATAAATGTTATACTCATATATTATACGATGGGTCTATTTTAAACCCTTCTGGGTGTTACATGCGCACTAGTATACCCTATATCGAAGGTGGTGGAAGTTATAAATAGAAAAATCAGCCGTGCCCACCCAATATGAAAATTTATATAGTATATAGTTTTCAAAATTCCAAGCGCTCTTCTCCAATGATCAAGCGATGAGTAAACCAGTTTACGTAGTTGGTAACTATTATATGATTTGAAGATATCTTTGTAAAAACTATTTCAAGACATGGTTTGTATGGATAAAATGAATGTTCGTAAAAGGAACATTTGACTTAAACGGCTGAATAGGACTTGAATTGTCTTAAAAATTCGTTATGTACGTAGGAGAGACAATGATGTCAGTTCCCATGGGACAGTGACCATTGCAAAGCGGCATGCAGACTCATGAAAAAAAATCTTTTCACGTTAATTTATATGAATCACAAAAAGGTCTTACTGAGCTGCTCCGGTAAAGGGTTTAAAATGAAATTACTTTTCCTAGTTTCTTTAGCTTTTCATACTAAATGATCGTAAGCTATTGCTATTGAGCGTAAACGCATTAAAAAGGTTAATTGATTTCCCACGACTCATTTGTGCGAGACAAGCTTTCAATTCTATCTATTTATTATACGTATTATAAAAATTGTTGACTAAATGTTAAGACGGCAGTTTAATTGAACGTGAACAGAATTTATAGTAAAGCTATCGCAGTCCAAGAGGCACATTTTTCCTGCGAAAAAGTGAAATAAAATCCGTGATAATAGAATAGAATAATTAGTGCCAAGAAATGATGGTTTGCCAACAAATGATGATCAATTCAATATATCGTCACGGACGGCGATACGAAATCTTAGGCCAGTTTTTGTCAAAGCCATATTGCATACACTACAAAAATAACGTCGGTCATCCTACTGGTATCTCCACTAAACCATTACTTTTTTTTTTTAAGTAGGTAAGCGGAATAATATATAACATCAGTTTGTTCTTTATGTTCTATACTTTGCAAAAGGTACTTTTTTATCGGTTATCTCCAATTCGATAACAGCAAGGTTTACTGAACCTTTCCACTCCATTAACAAACTGTTTAAATCAGGTGTTCATGAGAAGAGAAAAAGTTAATTTTTTATTTAGACAATGACTAGCGTGGGGAATTTTTTATGATTGTGGACAATTTTTACATTTTAATCATCCATCATGTTGGTAACATCGCCATGTGCCTTGAACCTTAAAAAACTTTACGTAACAAATACGTTTCATTGCAAATATTTGACTGTTTCGAAGGACTTCCAGACAGCTAGAAAAATTTTGCATTCTTTTAGCTCAGAAGCCTTTAACGTTTTGTAAGCAACTATTTTTATTAAAGTGAGTCAAAATGTTGATGAATCGTCGGAGACTAGAACACAAAGAAAATAATCAAATACGCGCATTTAAGGGGCTGATCATACAAATCAAAGTCGCCCAAAACTTTCTGAAATACAGTTATACAGTTTGTACGAGGATTATTAAGATTTGCAAGCGAAGATCTCCTGAATGCGTCCATGAAGTCTTAATAGTGATTTTTGGCAACTACTAATGCAAGAAACACATACATTCATACATGATCATTTCTTTCACCAGCCTTCAAGAAAATACAATTCCTATACCATTTATATAAAGTTAAACGCGAGAGAAAGTAACGCTTATTTATTAGATTGAAAAAAATGGAGGTTATGTTATTGCGTTGAAATATCAAACACATCTATCTGTAAATGATCTTTCGTGTCGCTGAATGCTTCATTTTATTTGGAGTGTGCAGTTCCACAAAAGTATTATTTTAACATTTCTTCATCTAACTTAGTTGGATTTCCCGGCTCAATCAGCCTCTGAAGATATTCGTGTTGCTGTTGTTTTTCTCTTTACTTGTGGCGTCGTACCCGACGATGACTATTCGCAGAGCGTAGTTTGCATGCTCTTATAAGAGTTGTGTAAATATATGTCCGAGTTCTGGTGCCTTGTTGTGCACGAATAAATTATTTAATCGTTGCTTATAATAGCTGTTTGGCTTACGGAAATTTTTGCGAATTATTTCAGTTTGCTCTTTCTGCATTGTCTTCAAATCCGCTGGGCACTCACTTATTTCGATGTGATCGGATGCATTGAATGACGTCAATGACTGTTCCATATTTTTCAGGGTAAAGCAATTTTGTTCATTGATATGAAATTCTGAAGTGAATGTACGCCTATCTGTGTACTCCTGGTATTGAAGAAGGCTCAAATCGGACGAAGGACATATAACAATACCGATATGATATATAAACAATTAGAAAGAGTGAGACATAGAACTTTAGGTTGATATTTTTGGAGTAATTCGCATGCATGGGATCACCAGATGAAAATACGATCATTGTGTCATCTGTATATGTCGCAGTTAAAGTATTTGCAGCGTTCGGAAGACCTGAAGTGAAAGTTGTAGAGAATGTTGAATTTAGAAAGCTTCCTTGCAGCACTCCACCTTCATCTTTATATAAACTGGATCTATTATTTTCAAATTTAACATAAAAATGTTTCGTTGCAAATAGGACTTGAGCAACAAATACATAGGAGTTGGAAGAACTCTTTCATGTGTGAAAAGTAGCCCTCCATAGCAAGGTTTGTCGAAGGCCTTTTCCACATCCGGGAGTACACCACCGTACTGACTTTCACTTTCAATGGCTTCCCTGATGTAAGAAATAACACGATAATATTGCGCAATGGTACCACGTTTATTCCTGAAACCGAATTGGCGGTAAGGAATAAAAAGTTTTTGCTCTAGATCTGGGAGTAGATTTTATATACTGGTCTATATGAGTTGTATACGCATACGTATTCCGGCTTGTTAGGTTTAGCCACTATAATTATTTCTCGACATTTCTATTGAGGTGGAAAGTGGCTGAATCGTAATATATTGTTGAATAAATATGAAGAAGATGAGGACTTAGAGGCAGAAGATTTTAAAGGCATTCCACTTTTGCCACGGCCTAATACATGGTATATGCCTGGCATTGGTTGGAGCTACCAGCGTATTGGTAATTAGAAAGATTATTATTACCATTCACACCAGCAGTCATACCAGCCTCCACCGAGAAATAATTTCAATCAACATACACCAAGAAATAATTTATCTTCCAATATAGTGGCCATTTCCACACTTTTATTTCTTGGTGTAAGTTGATTGAAATTATTTCTCGGTGTAGGCTTGAATTATTTCTTGGTGTAGGCTTGAAATGTGTAGTTGAGTATTGTTTGTTAAGCAAAGAAAATTCTTCTTGATCGTAGAAATAATTATTATTATGCTTGTCCTGCGTTGATCTGCGTGAAGTAGAGTTTTAAAGTACCTTTTTAAACAGCTGGATGATTCTGCAAACAATTAGCACATTTTCGAAGTTTACCGTCACTTTTAGTGCAGGTTAAGTGATCCAAGCCACATTTAACACATTTGGCTTGCTTTGTACAACAGAGGTTTCTGTGGGTAAAATTCTGACATCGAGGGATGGTGGGATGTCTTTGGCTTTTCAACGAGCTTTAACTCTGGCGACAGGATGTTTAAAGTATTTCACGCCGTAAATCTTTGCTCCCTACAGCACCGGGTATACTAAAATAGTTTAGGCGTATGTAACACGCAAAACAGATTGAGATAAATCCGCTTTTCATTGTACCGATCGATTCAGGATCATTTTCTAAGCCAGTCTGTCCATCTCTCTGCCTATCTGTCCGGCTGATGTCTGCCCGTGTAAATTTGTGTTCAAGCCACAATTTTTGAAATATTTTGATGAAATTACCCCTACAGTGATCCTAGGACGAGCGCGATTGAAAATAGATCGGTTCACTTTTTCCCCACTTCCATACATATGGCAAAAATTTCCATTTTTGGAATTTTTTGCTTCATGATGAAAATTAGATTATAATAGTAATTTAAAATAAAAAAAAATTCACTGTAGCAAATTTGGACCTTCTCGGCCTTTTTTTTGGATGCTAAGGTACATAGGTGTTTCCACGAAAATTTTTCATGTTTAGAGCAGATTTGATATTTTATGATGGAAACTGATCCATAATAGCACTTTGATATAAAAATTAACTAATTGAATTGCTGAATATCTTGGTCATAACGATTCTTATGGAAAGAAAAACTTTACTTGCAAAGACGTCTAATTTTTAATATACAGTCCTATAATAGTAAACAGAGTATTACTTTTGTATTCTATGTCAAAAATAAGAATTGTGTAGGGTATTTAATAGTCGTAGGTGTGGGTGTAGGGTATTTAATAGTCGGCCAAGCCTGACTATAATGTTTTCAGTTGCTTTATTATCTGTAGTAGGTTTCAGACCTTTACAACACAATGGCAGCAGATATTAGGGAAACCTTTGATATCAGTTGGTTACATTGCACACTTGGAGCCTAAGCTTTTCAACAGAGACTTTGTTATCTCCAGTTGGAGTAAAATAATCGAGATTTTTTAATATCACTCTTTCTGCTTGTTCATGTTGAATTTGGTAAATAAAAAGTTGAACTCTTTTGGTACAAAAATGTATTACTAATTTTCTGAACGAACTGATAGATTTCGCCCAAATTTTAATTAGACCGTTTTTCATGCTTTTCTAATTAGACTGCATAATTTTCACTCTGTAGCCAAGAATTTCACCTAGGATCTGATTTTTTCTCTTTAGCGAGCTTCTTCATGCCCAGAACGAATTGATTTTCCCTCAATCATGAATTGTCAATATCCTTTCTCGTTCATAACAAAATTCGCTTGCGTAACTGTGTTCGCTAGTACTGTTAACGTAAACTAAAGTAATAACCATAGATTTCCATGTAAGTCCCTCAGGCTGTTAATCGAAGCATCATTGAAGCTCGCCAAAAAACTTTTGTATGCAAGTTTTTCTTATTGAATTTTAGGTCAAGCGTCGGCAGGAATCGCCTTTTAATTATTTCTTTTTTTTAAAATACAATATCAACGATCTCGAATTTTGGGATGAGCTATTCCGGCAAAATTAAAAGCACTTTTTGATTTATAAAATTTATATACAAACGAAATGTCAAAAGAGTCAGTAAATGTTTGTGTATTTGAAAAGATAAGTATCCTCAAAGTCAAGGCCGTTCGTCTTACTTACTTCCCGTAAGCTACCTATATTCGTACTCTGACTTCCACGCAATACCAAACTTAAGCTGAGGTCATTGTTAATGTAATTTCTAAATACTTCGTTGTATTTTGTATTTTAATTACCATTCTTCAATGCAGTGACTTACTGCTAACGTATAATTATTAAAAATGTATTCCCGCATTAATGTAAAATTAATTTGCTGTCAAGATAACATTGCGCCAAAATAATTTGTATTGATGTTAACATATTTCTAGATAATGCCAAGTAATGACAACGTAGTCTTCTGGTAATATATGACCCATACACAAAATGCATATGCAACACATACGCAATGTTTAGTATCGACATCTTATACGGATTGCTAAAAGGATCAAAATTTTATTCCAAAGTAAAAATGCAATTAAAAAAAACTTTACCCCCCTAAAATATTCATTTGCAGGAATGCTGACACCATGCGAAGATAAGGCTGTTCTAAATTTTTCAGTAACGACACAATTATGGGAGGCGACTATAATAATATATTGTTTAGGTGATTCTAATTAATTATCACGAATAAAGCACATTGTGATAAATAATTGTTCAGTAAAAGCAAAGCAATACTGACTCAGCACTTCGTTATTTCATGGGCAAGTATCATGGAAAAAAAAAAGGTTACAAAACAAAGTCAATGCTTAACCATTTCCAATCAATTTTGAGATATTTGGTTGTGAGGAAGTATAAGTATCCATTAAGGACCAATGTTACTTTCCGAGCTCGAAGGCATTTCCTAAACACCAATTGATGTATGTATGATTGAAACATTGGTGATATACATTGGTTAAGCATTTTTTAATGTTCTCTTGCGAAAGAGCCATCAGCACATCCGTTCTGGTAAAAAAAAAGTTTTTATAGCGCGTTCTTGGCCGCATTTCTGCAGATCGTAATTTTCTCCTCAGAAGCAAAAGCTTATAATATTCTTGCAATAAGTTTGCTTAAAAAAATTTTGTAAACTGAAAATAATGCGTTCAGTTAACAATCGACTATAACATCGTTTCGGGTTACATTCGACAAAGAAAATCTTATGCGCTTTGACAGGCCCAAGGATACGACCAGCTCGACAATTACCGTTTAGAGAGAAACTCGATTAAGTCGTGGTAGTTTAATATAGTGATTTCGTTGTTACATTTTAATATGTGCTATAATACTTCGTCACATTTCCGAACTGGTTGTGTAAACCGGAGAGAAAATGTTCATTAAAATTAGCTCGAGTGGAATTAAATATCCCTCTAACCTTTGGTTTTCGGAAAGATCTTCTCACACTTTGCTTCACGCGAATTGATTAATGTTTACCAATTAGGCAAGAAACGCAAGTATGCGTACAATTGATTTTTTAAAATCACATTCAGACTATCAAACATTGGAAGAGAAGAACGTATTACGCCGACGTGCAACTTGTCCAAAAGCCTTGCGTCGCCTGCTACTTGCAACGCATAACGGTTTTGCCAAGTCTTCTTACCATATGTGTTTGAGAGAATGTCAGTGAATCATGTATCCGTCCAATTCAGGAAATCATAGGCGACGTCCCTTGATGAACCTTTTTCCTTTTACATTAGAATATAATCCTTGCCTTTATACGATGCTTGGCGCCAGTTCCAACGATTTTCGTACAGGCCATCCATTTGCCATCCATTTGTTATGTCAAGAAATAATTTTTTTCGAGATGCTTCTCAGATTGCTGATAAGAGAATACGAAGTCTTGATTTTATTTCGCCAGCTCCCTTCTCCCGATTAACTGGGTGTCGCAGGCAACCTGAGATGCAGTTGCCATCTCAATTTCAACAAAACCTAAACCTATCATTTCTGCATAGCTTTAGCCCTATTTGTTTTACTTTGGAACTTCTTCTTTGGGACAAATATTTCGAAATCGTAATCTTTATGCCAAAATCCTACAAGCAAGTGGTCTCCCTTTGCACCAATCAAGATGACCTATGCAATAGCATATACTACTAATCTGTTGAAAATTTTATTGTGGAGGGAAGAAAGCAATTCCATACCGAGGCTATCAAGCCATTCGTTTTTTATATTCTTGGATCGGCATTTCTAATTCTGCCGTACTGCTAATCAATCCGCATCTACAGCAGCTACAGATTTTAAAGAAGGCCTATAAATGTTCGCTATCGAGGTTTTACAAAAAAAACAACAAAAAAAACACATAATATAATTATAGAAAAATCACGGATGTTAAAACACAACTGATTTATTAAAAGTATAAACCTTTAAATCCGATTTATTACAATAAAAGCCATTATGCCAACGTTTATATTTGTCATCAGAAACAAGGCAATAAATGTGTAAATAATAGAACGAACTGCAGTCATAAAAGTTTGGCTACAAATTCGAAAGAAGGGCGAAAATTTTCTATTGCGCTCGCTGTTAAACTTGTTATCTTTCCATGAGTTTGCTTATTAATCAAAAGCTCTGTTTTTTGATATAATTGATAATTATAACTAAGAATTCCTTAAATGTTTATCTGCCCACTTTAAAAATAAGAGAAAAAAAAAAGGAAAAAAATTTAAACAAAATGAATACAAGTTATGTGCAAATGGATGTTCACTCGTACCAGTCATTATCGCCACATAAGCTTCTGACAAGAAAGCCTCTCGTTTTCTCTTTCTTTCTTTTCGCAGTAGACCAAAAACCAACAATGAAAAAAATGATAAAAGACAAGAGCCTGATATTGCGCACAGAAACACACATATGCACATATGTGTGCATACGCAAATCACGATCAGCATGACGTATAGTTATTGAACTAATTCGTATAAATTATTAGCAAATGCTTGAAAGAGTTTTCAGTGCCATTTCAGCGTTCGTAAGTGAAACTCGTCAGAACAACTAAAAAAAACAATAAATTACAAAAATGTCCAAGCATCAGCAATTTTTATACGCTCTTCTGGCAGTTGTTAGTGTGTTAGTATTAAGTGTTGAAGGAGAAGAAATAGGCGTTGACGTACCTCTGGTAACCTGTCCTGAGTTTACACCGCACTCTGAGCTAAATGTTACGGAAGTAAGTTAAGATTTCCTAAATGTAGATTTTAATTCAATTGCTTTATATAATATTTAGTTAGAGGGTGTTTGGTACGGCGCTTCGCGTTCTCCTGCTCATAAATTTGCCTGTGTCGAAATGAAAGTGTCTCTCATAAAAAATGATACAATGGTGAAGTTTACTACCTCCCATGCCGCTTTAAATACCACTTTGCTAAATACTGTCAAAGAGGCTATGGTCGATGTCGTCGATCTCACCAAGCCCGACGGATTTACTGTACTTTATAACTTAACAGACGAAAAGCCAGTTACATACAAAATTATAGAAATTGATCCTGACAAAAAATACGCTGTTATGTGCGGTTACACGAGTCCGGGTAATGCTGATGAATCTTTCGGCTTAATTATGACCAGTGAACGTATTGCTGATAAAAAATTGCTGCAACGCATAAAAGACGAAGCTTCTAAACATTTCTTTAACTTCGCTAAAGATTCTGTGGTGGATATACAACAGTCAGATAAGTAAGTTTTTCATTAATAATCTATTTCTATATCTAGCACAAAGGATAGCAATACAACTTTTTCGAGTCCTTGTCATTTGCAAAAATGCCTTACAAAGCAATTATTTGCATGTGTGATTAGATAGCATGCTGAACGGATTTATTCAAATCAGTCTATGTGTCACTCTGCTTAGGAGAAAAGTTTGTTCTAGAAGGACAAGTTTGATTGCACATAAATAAACGGGTCCGCAGTTGTGCTCGATAATAGCGAAAAGCAAAACATGGAGTTTTTCTCTCATTTCAATATATAGCTTCTTGTCTTCTGCTTAGGAGAAAAGTTTATTCTAGAAGGACAAGTTTGATTGCACACAAATAAACGGGACCGCCGTTGTGCTCGGTAGTAGCGAAAAGGAAAACTTGGAGTTTTTCTCTCATTTCAATATATAGCTTCTTGTCTTCCTACTACTAGCTATAGTCCGTGCCAAAAAACTTGATTTTATATATTACCTGTGTATAGTCAGTCGTTCACTTTATTGTACATATAGGTAAAGGTATATGTCACTTGTCCATACGATATAATTATAATAAGATTATCATCGGAGACTTTGCTCGTTTCGCGTAGTGTTAGTAATGAAATTGAATAAGAAAATTCAAGCCAAGTAGCAGAAGTAGAACTCTTTTCTTTTCTTAAGGTAAAGATTTTTATATAAATTTTTATTTTGGAAATCTTTTACAGATGTGCAAGTTCGGCAGAGGTTGCGGTCCCCGTATTAAGTACAATATTGGGTGTGGTGTACAGCTTTTTGAGATTTATGCATTAAAATTTTTCATTAATACGAAAATTTCTTGAAAATTAGTTTAATTAATACGTGTTATAAAAAGAAAGAAGAAGAAAATAATAAATAATATTAAACCTTGTAGACAGAGAGAAAAGATACTTGTCTTGTATTATTCAACTTCTTAAGTATTTATTGACTTATTTATTTTTTCTAACTAATATTAATATCGGTTATCAGGTAAATCAGATACTGCTCAAAAAACAAACTTGATAAGATAAACATTAACGGCAACCGAAACGGTGCACAATGCTCCGACAATCAGTTTTCTAAAAAAATCATTGCGTGAATCATCGCATTAGAAGTCAATATCTTTCATGTAATCAAAATTATTTGCTGTTGTCGCCGTTGTTCTTGTTGTGTACAAGTATTTAACGAGAAACTAACTCAACACTCAATAATATTGAAAATTAATATCTAAACAATTTTATCTCGTCAGATAGGGAAAAACTCGCCTCTTATGTTAGTTAAGAGTTCGCTTGAAAACAAACTTGGACGTAATTGATTTTCTTGTAAAATTAATTCTTCACCCCTTGCATAACCTGAGCGAGTCGAAAGTTCTTAAGACCGTTGCGATTTCTTGGTCAACTGAAAATCACTTGTCAAGATTTACGCCCAATGCCTTCTTCTTTGCAAGTGCAAGCAATAAATTAGATTTAGTTATCATTTTTAATTTATCTGGAACGTAGCATGTCGCTCACCTACCGCAACTTCAATGTACATCCATTCTCCACATCAACGGAGGACGTAAGACAATGTTGTGTTAGCTAAGTATGTGAACATTTTCTTTCATTGTGATGTAAAGCAACTCAAAACATTTCAATTACTCAGCCAATAATTTTCCATTCAATTTCTTGTAACTTTAATAATTATTTGAAAAATTGATTCTGTTTATGGCATTCATTGTATATTTATTTATTTGTTTATTGTAAACACATTTTATAAATAAATTTACAAAGTGTGGGTTTAAAGGCTAACTTAGATCATATGCTAGCCCGTACTGAAAACTCTACCACGCTTGGGACTTGAAACCACGACCAATGAATTGTTAGTCGTGATGCTACTCAGCTACTCATTATATATATATGTCAGTTTGTCAAATAAAATGGATTGCCAAACTAGGGACTTTGATGAAATTTGCATTGTCCGTCAGAATGTTAATACGCGTTGCTTTGCTTACGTAATGAAAGCTTTACTTCTACCCAATGCAGGACTTTCATTACACACATGTTTACTAATTCGGGCAAAGAAATGCATGAGGCGCACAATAAATGCCTCAACAGGTTTCCTATGGGAAAAGCACTCATTTCAAGACAATTCTATAAAATATTTCATTTAAAGTAAAGCACATCGACACTTAAATGTTTTTCTGATCGCTACAACAAGATGTGAGTTTCGTGCAGAGGTGATAGGTGCTGGAGTTCATGCTAAAACTAATGCTACTTTTTTTTAAATTTTCTAAAATACTGTTAAATACAATTTTGTCCTTCTTTCGCACGTTATCCTACAATGTCTCATATATGGAATTGGAAGAACTGTTTTCAGACATTTATTTATAAAATTAGAAGAACTTATTTACAGCAAATAGAAATTTGTCCTTCGGTAACAACAATACATTGGTATCAGTGGTCTGAGCCCGGAAAAATATTTGTGTGACTTATTTTTGCGAAGGCATCGCCGCAAGCAAACCCTTAGCTTACGAACTTTCAACCCGCTTTCCTCGCTGTGTGGATTTTCCAGTAAATTTGTGTAAGTCTCTCCTTCGATCGCCAACGCAATAAAACGACTGATAAAGAATTAAAAACCCTTTATTTACTTATAGTACGATTCCCAATCTTGTTGGGGATTTCGTTTCTAACAGAAACAGATAGATTTTGTGCTGAACTATTTCATCAAAGATATGATATGCATATGCAATACATTTTTGCTCACTTGAAGCCATAATTTGGAACGATTTCTAAAGAAAGACTTTACTTGTAACACGTTCTTACAGAGATAACATAATTAACTAAATTATTAATTTAATCAGAAAGAGATAGGATCGTATGAAGTATTACGTGCGTCTAAGCCACAGAATATTTGAAAAGTAGTCATTATGTTGTATGCGTTACTAACAACAATAAGTATATCTGTATATCGGTTGTGAGTGCCAAATTACTTTATATACAAGCTCTTCAATAACAAAACACCACTTAGAGGTAATCAGTTATACGCACAAATGCGTTTGCATGCATATAAATTTATATATATATATATATATATATATATATATATATGCCAATAACACTTATCCATTGTTAAATTGTTAAGAATGCCAACTATTTTATATAACCATAGAAGACACTTAGAAATTCACAAATACTTGTGCAACCAAAAACGTATAGCATTACAAATTTATTTGCATAATTAGATATTGGGTGGTGAAGAAAGTCATGCGAAATAAGGTTGAAGAGAAGGGAAACAATCTATTATACTTGTTGCTCAACTATCTTTCAAGATTATTG
This sequence comes from Glossina morsitans morsitans, assembly GCA_001077435.1. Classification (NCBI taxonomy): domain Eukaryota; kingdom Metazoa; phylum Arthropoda; class Insecta; order Diptera; family Glossinidae; genus Glossina; species Glossina morsitans. The sequence goes on from CCAG010011981.1 coordinate 111,293, forward strand.
TATGCTTTATTCTCCAGTCATTGAAAGAAAGGAGTGCTCAGGAAAAACGCTTGATTGCTATGATAGCTTTGAACGCGTTCATTATTTGACCATTTATGAGTACGTATGTCATTCGATCGCACAGGGCATTTTGAAGTATCTGATTATCTAGTAACCGATCGCTGGTGCTAGAATTTTGGCATGTGTTTGGCATTAGATTAACCCCAAAGACATGGCAGACTTCGGCCGACTCCGAGGGTAGAATTATATGACTTTTTTAACATCGTCTTTAAGTTTATTCATGATTGTTCAACCACACCAGCCAAAATTGTACTTCATTGCCTATCCAGAGAGTAATAAAGGTTCGCGGTTTGAAAAGCAACGAAGAAAGAGCTGAAGATAATAAAGCTGGATATTCCTAAGCCTCCTTCCTTCATGACCTCTTCTGGAATGCACAATATCAGCGCAACATAGTAAGCTTTAGGAGGATCAAAAGTCAAAATTATTTATGGCAAAAAAATGTCCTATCACTTTTCCGATCACCTAATATAATAGAATTAAGTAAATGCATAGATGCAGCATGCAGTAGTTGGGATGCAAACAGCTGCTCGTTATGAAGTGATTTCAATTCATTAAATTTACTCATCAAACATACGAAATTCAAGATTTTAAGATGATAGCATACAACAACACAAATGTCAATGTACAGAGAGAATGGGTGTAAGAGCATGCAACAATAATAGACAATTCAGCTCTTCAAGTAAATACCTCACCACAACACTGGACTACACTCGGTTAAATTTAAATTGTTGTCATGGCAGACACTATCCAAGCAATAGGGGGGAAGGGATATCGAGTGTAGGGGATGCAGTTGAAGGAATTTAAGGACTTCTAAGCTTTTCGGTGTTGCGGTGTTTACTTCTATATATATATATTTTGGCTTTTGTGTGTGTTTGTTTGTGTGCGTGGCTTCTTTGATGACTTTATATCAAGTTGTGTCAAGTTACTCGAAAATTCTTAATGAAATATTCATGTGTAGGCTGGAGATTTAGATTTTACACCATAACGGTATAGTTCTGTATGAACGACTTGTGCAGCAGCAGGTGCGGTTTTCATACCATATGCGTGTATAAGTAACGAATCGGCTACGATTTAATTTGTATAAATTTGTTACTTGTTATATAATTATATGACAAAAGAAGAGTAAACAGGAAATTGTTTTATTTATTAATATCCTTAATACTCTTTAAAGATTGAAACCATTAACCAAATAACTTCAACTCGCTTCCAGCTTTTGATGGCTTTTATGCGATGACTTTTAAATAATTGCTTTTTCTCTATCCTACCACCAAATATATGCACAGAAGCCGGAATCTGCTCAAAAATTCTTGCAGGCATTTAAGAGGCTTTAATACTAAGTCTACATTAAGAATTTATCTTTATTGGATATTTGATATGTTACAGTTAAGATCCAAGCATTTAGTTAGTTATAAAATGCTTGGAATATCTTTTCAATTACAGTTCTGTGAAAAGTTTTAATTTTGATGACCTTATTAAGGTATTTACTTACACATAATATATGCGTATGTGTATAATTTCATTTAAAAGGTGTGTTCCTTTTTTACTTCATTACTCTATTTACCTCTATTTAACTTGAATTTAATATTTCTCGACTACTTCGTGTGCTAATTATCTCAAGTATGCATGCTTTGTATGGATAAAGAGAGTATAAGGGAAAAGTTGTTCAACACAACCACAGTAATCTTAAGGCATATTTCTTGCCTATGTACGATGCGGGTGAAGGCTTGGATATGCAAGTATTCTAAGTGTCTTAGAGTCAGCCGGTAGAAGTTTTAAAGAAGCCAATTTAAATGTGAAATAAGCAGAATAATATATACATACATATATATATGTATACATATATAGGTATATCTGCAATTCTTTAAATGCATATATATATAGATTAGTTTAAATTTATACAAAGTTAAGGAACTTATTGTACCCTATTATGTTAAAAATAGAGGAGAGTATAAGGCGTATGAAAGCATTTTACTATATATTCACTCACGTGTTTGTATATGTAACCTTTTGTTAGGGATTTCCTTCTTTTGCAGTCTTGTAAGACTTTTTACAACTTTTAACAAGTAGGGACTTCAACAGTAGGCATTAAAAATATCTCCTCATACAGAGAAGCACTCTTTCATAGCGCACAAGCTACAATGTGAGTAGTAGCGACTCCAGGATAAACTTAAAAAATAAAATAAACCGTAAAATAGACAGTTAGATTGGTAAGTAGGCAAGCAGGTGTTGCGAATGCCTATGTAAAAAGTGACACGCAGTATGACACAAGCAACCACACGTCAGCTTTGCTTTCATTCTATTCACTCTGTCAAAAACGAAGTTATTATAACGAGATGCTTGCAATTACCGCAGAGATAGACAGGCCGTGTTCCAAGACCACATTAACTTATATATTTGTATGCACTAAGGCATCATCCGCAAGTGTGAGCAAGAAAAGTAATCTGCACATCTAGCCATCACCATAAACCGTATTCGTCAGTCTGCCAATGTCCATTACTTTAAGCTCGACGCTATGGTGCTCTACTTAACGGCGGATAATGTAGTGAACTAACATACTACAAGTCTATGGACAGTCATACTAATTGGTATCTTTCCGGTTGCTCCGCTATCAGCCAACAATGGTATACGTGCAGTCTCTCAAACGTAGCGACAGTATGGATTAACTTCTATAGAAACCAAACACACCTTTCCAGATTCTATGATCAACATAATCTATGATCAGATAAAGCTAACTAACTAAAGTCTTATTAAATGTGATCGCCCTTTTTTGACGGCCAGGCCCACTGCTCTATAGCTTAGCATCCGAAATAATGCGAAAGGGATTATCACTCTTTTTATTATAAGCGTTAAACGGGTCCTTTTTTTTTAATTTTTGTATCCATTAGAGAGTTTTCGGAGCATTTTCCATTTCTTCTTTCGTTTGCAATATTCAAAGGTAGAGGTATGTTGAGCCGCTCGCATGCGCAAAAGTTGGAACCTCGCACCTTTTGAATATGCGATCAAAAGTCAAGTTTGAAAGTGTATGCAATCGAATCCTAAATGCATCCGGACTAGAAGGCAAACTCTTATTTATTATATAACCTATAGTCGATATTGATTTAAAAATTTATGTAAATATTTAGGGAATCACTGTAGAAATGATCCCAATCGGATTAAATAAATAAGATTTTTTTGCGATCTTGGTTGATATTGCGTTTAAGAACCAAAGGGTACTTGACTTTCTTCTTTCTAATTAATTGCAAGCAGTAGAATTTTTAGAGAGGCGAGTACTCAATGGCTACAGGTTTCAAAGGACCTTAAAGCGGGAAACTTTTTCATCATAAATTTAAAATTCATGTTGTCTTAGTGGTTTAAACGAACATGCAAACAAAAAATACGTTTTTGTTTCTTCTCTCTGGAGACATCGCGTGCCGTTTAGCTTGTTCGGTTTTTTTTTTAAAAATTTTAAAGTTTTCTGCTCCCGAAGTACGCGGCAATTGTTTATGACATTTTCTTGCCTTAATAAGCAAAATCATATATTCTTAGCGCGGTCTTTCACTTCCCCCTCTTTGTTTTTCTTTTCATAATAACATTTTTTAGGAGCGCTATGCTTCCAATAAACTTTAAATATCAATTTGTTCTTTTGTGTTATTCTCATTTATTGTACATTTTCGTGGTTCGTTTTTCAATTTCGCTTTTGAAAATATCTTATTTATTATCTGTAAACTGCCAAGATCTTTCCATTTTCGTTTGTAGCCATGAGAACCTCTAATAGGCTATAAAGTATTGTGGAGGTGGTCTAGGCGTTTAAGTGCTTACGACCCAAATGTCGATCAGATTACTTTGAGAATAATTTTCGAGAGTCCAGAACAGCCTAACTCCTCCTCTCCCGATCCATATCTGAGCATTTCCCTCTGAAGTGCACAATCACTACTGAAATGAATTTATTTCAAAAATAATCGGACCTCGATTTGAATGCAGTTCAATAAAAAACATAAAGAAAAATACATATTAACACTAACTTCTAACTTTACTAAGGGCCAGACAAAGGACTGTGTGTTCAGACTTGACCTTTTTTTATTGTCATCTTTTGCTGAATACTGCTGAACATTCAGAAGGCAAAAAAGCGTTTTATTTTCTAATTGAATATAATTAAATATAATTAAATATAATTAAATAAAAATTGAGTAATCAAGGTCCAATAATATTAGAGATTATGGTGTCTATCGAGAAAACCGATATTGTCCAATTGCGTGGATTTATTTGCAAGAGTTGAAGATTCTGTTTGGAAAAACACTCAACGGCAGGAGAGATTTTGATAAATTTGATTCTATGGTAAGCGAGTTCAAAACAATGGTGCGAAAGCGGAGAAAGACGGTTCACTGTCATAATCATTTTTAACACTTTCGGAATGCTGAGGCACCACAATCACTGCGTTAAAAACTTCAGCTCTTCGAAGAGCTCAGTCGTTCAGTGGTATAACCTCGACTTTTGTTGTTTGGTTTCGCCCACAAAAAATGCAAAAAACCACAGCTTTTTAGGTTAAAAAAAGCCTACAAGTTTAACGCAAGATGGGAAGAAGAAAACACAATCCCACGAAGAATGTTCGTAGAATTAAGCCAGAGAAAAGCCGAAGTTGCGGAAAAGTGATAAGTCTTAAGGTTGGCTTATAGAGGACGATTTCATCCTATGCACGAGAAGCCAAGTTAAATTTCACATTAAATTCTGAACCTAAGACTTATTAACCATTTGTTAGTAACCAAGTGGTACTCCAAAAACGACAAATGTTATCACATCCAGAATACATGTTCGCGTAGCCCAAGAAGTTTAGCAAATCAAAGTTGAATATGAAGGTGGACTTGAAATTGCTAGTGACAAGGATGTTAACATTAGACAACATCTTATATGGATTTCCATTGGGACGAAAATTGCGATTAACGAATAAAAGCAGAACTACGATCCGATATTGATCCAGTGCTCAAAGTAAGAACACTCTTCTAACTTTTTGAAGAAAATCATCCAGAGCCTTAGAACATGTCTATTCCGGTGTATGCGGCCCGACTCAGCCTCCGGTATCGAATAGTAATTAATATTTATTGTCCTTCACTGGCGACTAAGCTCGGTTTATTTATCAAAGAAGGAATGGTATTTCAGAAGTTTAAGAAATACGAAGCATTAGTCACGTCTAAACTTGTTCAAAAATGTGGACTAAGAACGCGAATACCAATCTGATGATATCATCCGCTTTCGCAAAAGTGAAGTCATTCAAATTGTCCAAACCGCAGCTTACTTCCCAAAGCAGAACGGTGCTGCTGAATGTTTTGCGCAAAGGTGACAAGAAAACTCTCCAGTGCCAATTTTGTACGAAAACAGGACCGGTAGCATACCAGAAAAACGACTACTTTTAAAAAATCGAGTAAACTGAAGGCAAAACATTAATATACTATTTAAACATAATGACTCTTCCTCCCGCTCTAACATTTTGCCAATCATGCAGTCGATGCAATCGAAAGAAATTTGTTAATAAATACATAAATTAAAAATAAAGGTTTTTCTATAGGCCTAGGACCTACTAGGAGAATATCAAACGCAAAAAGCCATGGGTTAGTCGAGAATAACTATCCGCCACGACACTGAAGTAGAAAGTTCATGGCTGCACATATGGTGGAATCACTACGGTTTGAGGTATTACAAGGTGCTAAAACCGAATGAAACGGTTACTCCATGTATTGTTGCAAAAAAGACCAATAAGAGCTTTGCAAGAGCGTTCACAAGGATACACTGTTGCAGCTCGAATAAGGAGTTCTGCTGCACCCAGTGTACTCGCCAGACTTAGCACCTTTTGATTACTTCTTCTGCAGATCGATGCAGTGTAGGCTGCTGGCCCGCGGTGTTCCAATGATAAAGAAGTGAGAAAACGGGTCGGATGATTGGATCGCTGCCAAAATCAACATCGTTCTTTTGACACGGTATCGCCATGTTGCAAGAAGGAGGGGAAATAGTTGCAGAAAAGGATGAAAAATATTTTGGTTTATGAATATTGCACCAATAAAAATTGGATAAATAACTGGCTTTTTCAATTGAAAAAATGATCGAAACACGTGCGAGCATCTATTATAAAAAATGACGTTGTATTTTGGACATTGAGAACAAATCTTGTAAAGATCTGTAGTAAAGCTCAGAACAACATTGTGTTTAGCTTAAAAATTGCATATAAAAGTTTTCACCCCTTGCTACTGAATGCATTGCGGAAAATGTTGTTTTTTAGCCTTGTATTTGCGAGCGTCAGGTTTCCAATAATCTATGACGAGCGACAATGTTGAAATTGACGCACGTCGAATATGTACACAACCTATACAACAATAGACGAACATAATAGCATTTTGCGAGCTATGAAAGTTCTAATAAGACTAAATGGATTCAAAATGGATTCCCCGAACTAAAACAATTGCAAAATAATAACAGGATCGTATATGCTTTCACTGGTAGACAGCAAATATGGAAACTTTTTGTTAAACTATGCTCTGCGCACTTTAACTGTAGCTAACTAATAAGCTATCGTAGAAAGGAAAACCACTTTTTAAGAAAAAAAACAACAGTAAAATACATATTTTAAATGGAATCGAGATTACTTTGAATGAAGTGTTCATAGACGCCGAATGTGTGGCAAGATTAGATATTAAACTTTTTCAAAATACAAAAGAATCGATAATATACGCGTTTGTAATGAATATGTCTAATATATATAAAGCCCCACTGAAAAGAATTGTGTGCCGAGAGACGGCCAATATTTCTTTTCTTTTGCAGTCTTATCAAATGTTAAACAGTCGTACCCCCATGAAGCCCGTATAACAATCGCAATTGCCTCTATTTGCTGCAGTCCAGCAATCTTCGATGTATTTGTTTCAAAATCATTTTTTGAGTCCGTCCGTCTTGTGTTCTTGTATTCAATCTCAAGGCCCGAAATTTGATGAAATTTGTTATATCGACATATCTTGGCTCAAGGACGAAGTCTATTGAGAACGCTTCGAATCAAAGCACTCTCCCGCTCACTCTACGTTATTTTGAAATGTCGTTATATGAACAGCTTTATCTAGAGCAGTAATGCAGGGTATATATAAAGCAGTGCATGTTAAAAGCGCGCCCAATAATTCGCGTTTATTGTCTTTCTAAAGCGAATGATAATGAGAATAAGAGAGATAGAAATAGAGAGAAAGAGCCAGCGGGAAGTATCGCCATACGTGCGTGAAAAAATATAAATTCTATTCATAATGTTGATCTTTACTAAAAGACTAAAGCATCTTTGCTCACCCCGGTTGCTTATCATTAGACTACTGATTATACCTACGCTACTCATAGTAATTACGTAAAAAGCAACATGTGAAGAGTGAAGCAATACTTAAAAGTGATCACTTGCTTTTCTTAACTATCCCACATTGCAAAATTATCCTCTCAACTGAATCAATTATTTTAACGTCTATTCATTTTACGAACTACATGATTTTCGTAATTATATATAACGTAAATGAATGTGCAAACTAATACAAGTATATTTTATAAGTAAAAAAATTGAATCGAAAGTAACACCAAATCGTATGGGATAGGATTTAATCGTTAATTGTGGACGTCGGACCTGTTTTGCACTAAACATGGAGATGATCCTGATGAATATTTGGATCACAGCTTGTCAAGAGTATCTTCATGGTAATTACCATGCTATAGACGAAATGATGAAAACATTCAATTGAAGTTTAGTTGTAAGTAGGAGGAGAAAATTGTAATGTGCGTTAGAATAAACGGGAAATAAATTGCAAGTAAGTTGGAATTGCAATTTTGCCATGGTATTAGTAAACCGATCGGAACCGAACATCCAGACGGTCCTGGCGAATATTTGCTTAGCAATTTTTCAAAAATATATTCGCGGGACCGAAAGTTATGAACGATTTAATTTATTTTTACATTGTGGATGTTTATGTGAATAAATCACGCCCATTTTTAAAATTTTTACATTTTTCATATTTAGGGAAACTTTGTGGAAAATTTCAGTTTCTTCTCTTCATTTTTGCGACTGTGACCATTCCCAAAATTATCCGTCAAACTGACAGATATAAACAAAACGCCGGTTAGTCTAGTGTTAAGGTCATACAATGTAACAATGGAATCAGAAGACTAGAACTTATTGATATGGATCGTTTTTACCTCTTCTTATTTTTCTTTCTTTTTTCGTAATGCATTTTTGGCTTTTTGTTCATTTACATAAAACAATGATATGATTTGCCAAAGGTGACGAGTTTTAGTAAAAAGTTGATCAACATTCCAAAGCCTATCCAGCCTAAGGTAAGATATTATGTGAGTAGAACGATACGAAGACGACAATGGAGTAAAGAATATTGAAAGTGCGCGACGCTCTGCAGAACCATCGACGCTCTTCCAGACCATCATAGACCGACGCCTATCAAAGCAATGGTTATATTTCGGAAAGCAGCTTAACTGGCTTTGGAACAAAAATTCTGCAAGGATCAAAAGCTTTAAATTCCTGTCGTAAGAAACGAAAAACGTTGTTTCATAGATTTAAATAGAGCAGGAAAACAACCGACTCGCTCCAATCAATGATTTTTCCTTGCATTTCCTTTCTCAGCTTATGGTGAACAGAGGTGTATTTAGCATAGTAGAAATAGATAGCGAGAGAGAGAAATAGATAGCGAGAGAGGGAAAGAGAGTGAGAGAGAGAGAGAGAGAAAGAGAGAAAGAGAGAGAGAGAGAGAGATAGACAGATAGATAGATAGATAGATAGATAGATAGAGAGAGAAAGAGAAAGAGAGAGAGAGAAAGAGAGAGAGAGAGAGAAGGTGAGAAAGAGATAGGTAGATAGATAGACAGACAGATAAAGAGAGATAGAGAGAGATAGAGAGATAGAGATAGAGAGAGAGAGAGAGATTGAAATGTCAAATGCCTTTTTTTTACATATTAGATTGTTTTATTATTCGCTTTAATTTTAATAAAAGAAAAAAGAAACTTAACAAAAAACAATGATAAGTAAATGCAAGTAAATTATTAAAAATGTTGTCTTTAGCATTTTTCTTAAATGTAGGATAACTTACATGATTGAACACTTAATTTTAAAAATCCAGACTATCGTAAATATAAATTCGATTTAATCGTTTCTCTTTCGTTTATAATTAATTCTTAGTGTTTTTTTTTTCTTTTGTTTTTTAAATTAAAACATAATTTAAAGATAGACACATACTGAGAGAGAAAAGTGTGAATCATGTTTTGTCGTAAGAAAACTTAGAAGAAATATTCGTTTTGTTTTAATTATTTGATATGATTAACACCTTGTGTTGTTGTTGCTTTTGTTGTCTCTTGGCTGTGTTTCATTTCAAGGGGAGTTTTTATGAGTTCATTTGATTAGAATTGTTTTTGTTCTTTTTTTTTTACAATAGATTTTAATTTGCACTTAAAATTAATGGAAGAAATTTTGTAAGGAAGAAGGGTTTTTTTTTTTGTTTTTGCTTTTTTCTTCTAATTGTAATATTTAGCTTATGCAGTCATATGTACACATATTTATATATATATATGTATATATGTAATATGTTTATTTATATATACAGTTATAAAATATCAGAGAACACGAAAGAGAATTGTGTGGAAAGCGGAAAAGCGGGCAATTTATGATAACTATAACTTGCCACGAAACAAAATGACAACGCGAGGGAGTTTTTGTGGTTTTTCTCTTGATACAAGCATTATGCAGAAGTCGCTTACCATGTGTTAGAAGACCTATAAATAACACTTACGTAAAGAAGCGAGAAGAATAGTACTTCTTCTAGTAATTCTTTTTTACACGCATTCATTATATGCATTCCTTAGGAATTCGTACAAAAACATCGTGTAAAAAAATATATACGAAATATAGTAAATTTGGGGATATGCGGCACAACGTTAAAAAACCGTGTAAGATGAAAAATTTCTAAATATGCTCCCAAAAACTGTGCGAAGAAAGTAATTACGAAGTCCCTATTTATGAAAGAAAAGCCATTCATTTTTATTAAAAAATACAAAATAAAATTAGTTCGCAGTGAAAATTTAACTCGTATGTACATTCAATATATGAAAATTGAAAATGAGATTACGAATAAAAAACCATTTCTCAACTATTCATCGCCACTTAATAGCAACCGTTCGCACGTTCGTTACGAATTGGATCAAAAAAGCTATCATCAGCAGATATGTGAGATATGTTTAGCACAACACTCTCTGTCAGTCTCTGTTAGTTTTTTGTTGTTGAAAAATCTGTTGGTAGCATTTTTTTTTTTTTTCGTAGCTGAAATTCACCTTCGACTGTTGCCGTTTACATGAGACACTGTGAAGATTAGAATTAAAAAAAAAAAAATTATCTTAGGACTCGTGTCAGAACAAGGAATTCCTGTAAAAAAACATATTGGTGAACCGTGTTATTTCAAAACGTCTAAAAAAGAGAGCGTAAAAAGGGTTGGATGTAATTCTTCTAAATTTTTATTAGAAGGCATCTGAAAATGTTCCTTTTGTAAAAAGGATTAGGATTAGACATCCTAATCGCAAAGGAAGAGAAGGGACTATATTAGGTGACAGAGTATTGGAAGTTAAGTTACCATAAAAAGTACGAACGAAGACAGCAGGATAGTAGAAGGCAAAAGACACTTTCGTATTTTCATGACCAACCACTCATGGGATTCCCGTTATACTTGTATAACTATGATGAGTATCAGAAAGAAAAGTGGGAGCAACAGATATGATGCGATTGCGGCCTGGGAGGGGCACGCCAAACTCACTTTGGCTGCGGCCTCCGAAGATAGTTAAAACACAGCAAAACTACAAAACCGCAAAAACGCATTCGTACACTTTCTACTCGCAAGCCTCAAGCCAGTTCTCCCTAGTATCCAAAAGAGAAATCATTTGTGGCTCCTGTTGAATTTGTGTACGACATGTAATTGCTCGATAAAGCAACCATCCGACATACTTTATATATGAAATGTGGACAGGTGTCGTGTATATTTTAGGTTACAATATCTAATAATATATAATATGCTTGAGATGTGTAACGATTTAATTGATTTCCATTCTTAATTTGGCATGGGGAAAAGGAAGAAAATATGCGATCAGGTTCCTAGGTGTGCACTTGAGCGATCATCGTTTTGCCTTTAACGGAGAAGTAGATGCATAAGTGTAGGTGCAAAATGGCACAAGTACTTATCACATTTATCATTTAAAGCTTAACGGGAAAGTAGATATAATCGCACCACACCGTTGCCTCCCATAAACAAGAGCTTCCAATTTACAAATACACAGAGGCTAGTGATCTATAACTTTAGATAACTTAGAAAAGATGTAAACTTGAAAATTGTTCCGACATAACCTATAAACACCAAGTTAACAAATTACGTATATTGACTGACTGGGAATAAATTACTTCGGTCCGTTTTTTGTGATAAAAAATGCAGTAATTTTAGAATAAAATGGGGTAACAAAGTAGTAAAAGTATTGTCCATCCCCGGCTCTCTCAGCTAATCTTCGGATTCCATTTCGAAAATATGTCTCCGCGTTTGAGACCACCACCAAAAGAACCCCTAATTGGGTATCTTGAGTGAATCTATGCTCGAATAGAAAATATGTCATAGGCTCAGAAGGAACGGTGCCTGCAGATAACAGCGGGTGGGTGGGATACTCCAAGTTTGAACTGCAAACATTTTCAAAGCGAATTTTGCTACCATGACTTTTCGCATATCACGCCCATTTCGTATCGCAATTGCATTAATCATGTTTTGATAGCGCAACTTGCTGATGTGTTAACTTAGTTCAAAACTTCTTAAATGAAGCTGCGGTGGATATTCGCCTTTATCGTCCACGTTACTGACTCGGTTACTCTGTATGGTGTTTATTCACACAGCTTTGGAAGTCGCAGCGCATTGCCTGGGAATCATCCAGAAGGGTCTAGCAACATTACCCTTCAAATTCAGCACGTTTTCAAAGGTTTAATTTGTACTCCCAATAAAATAAAACAAATTTAAACGTGTGTGGATTAAATTCCTTCCCCTTCAACGCTTTTCCTCTCTTCAGCTACCGTCTGTTCTCTGTTACAAGATAATTAAAATTTTTATATTTTTCTATTTACATAAATTTTCAACTAACGACAAATTAATCTCTCATTGTTCTAAAGTTCTTACGCAACTCTATTAAAATTATGTCAATAATTTTTTCGTTTAATCATTAGTTTTGTGGATTTCTCTGATCTATTTATATAATATAGTCTTTATTATTACTACTACTATTCTTTGATTTCTCTGAATTTTGCCACAAGACTATTAGCAATGATTGTTCAGCTGCAATGGATACATTTGATACATTTCTCATGTAATCCCAAAAAGAATTTAAAACAGAGTCAATTTATTTTGATAAACGAAAGGATGGTAAAAAAAAGAAAGAGAAGTATTTTAAAGCTAGTCTTATTTAAAACGAGGTCAAAGAAGACAAGAACTTAAGTAAGTAAGTAAGTAAGGAACTCATGTATACATATGTATGTATGTATTTATGTATGTATGTATATATTTTTGAAATGCTTACTACACCTTAACTACCTCCGTTTATATAAACGTTATAAACGTTATAAACGTTATTCGTGGAATATTGTATATGTCTGTCTGTATATAGGTAGGTATGTATGTATTTATCATTAGGATACATGGTAATGTGCTCATTTTGTTTTCACATACAAAAGGGATTTAATTAATTTAAGTGAAGTCTTTTTCTTGACCAAAAAAAAAATATATATAAATAAGTAAAAGCCAAGGATGTACAAAATTTTCTTATATTAAATTTAATTATTCAAAAGTATTTATATTATATATTAAACTAAATTATCATCATTGGGTTATATACTTTAGGGATAATATAGAAAATATTTCTACTTCACAAAAATCACTATGTCTTTCATGCTATTATACAATTGTTTTACAACCTAATAGAGTCGAGTTTCAGGATTCGAGTTTTAAAATTACTCTTAATTTTAATGTTTTTCTTTTCTATTTTATATTTTCGTAATACAAAAAAAAAAAAGACGATATTTAATTATGATAATATATGTGTAATATATATATGGGCTTTTGTACATTAAATGAATATGAAAAGATGCTTTAGGAGATATGAATGCTATCAAAAGATTTCTTTAGAAGAAATCATGCAAAGAAAACATTATTTATTTATTCATTTTTTTTTTTTTTTTTTACATTGATCACAAGGAGTACATTAGATGTTTCGATTGGAGATTCCATAAATTAATATTTTTAATCAACGTGAACAACGGATACGATTTAGTCGCGCTTGACGGTCTGTACATAAATCTGGCTCGGGATTACAGCGCATAGTTTTGACTAGAAAAAAGACATCTTGATCTCAAGTTTCCTCTCACGTACTCTAACACATTATTCGCAGTCAAGGGATTATTAATATTTACCAAACACTGACAGTTTCTCCCTTTTCCTTAAATTTTATCTAATTAGATTTCGATAATCAACTAAAGCGGTGCCAGTATTCGTTTGTAATTATTACGATATGGTTTTTAGTTCCTACAACTACATGTAAAGTGCAGCCAAGTTGTATAAAAGTTTTCATGATGCACAGCTTACGTGACGTATATCGTATGCATAGACATATGTATGAAAGTAAATATACTCCATCTTGCAATAAACGATCGTAATAAAAAATACCCTCCATACCGAACATAATTTTCTTTTTTATTTTAGCACAAAAATTATACAATAATTGTTGCTATTTAAGTGTCAATTAAGAATTTTTTATTAGTTCCTGTTATCGATAAAATTTCTGTTGTACGCGTACGCTTTAATTGTTATAGCTATTCAGTGTTATACGATAAGGGAGGAGAAAACTTTGTAAGCCCTATGGTATGCAATGAAAATTGAAAAATATCCCCTACCAGGTGCTTAAAATTGGTCGCAACATAAACATAAACATACACATACACAGGCAACGTAAATATGGCAAAAAGCAAGTTTCTTATGTAATTCACAGATTTTAAGACAACTTCGCCTATACTTTAAAGAGGTTTTGCTTTACATTCGTGACCGTATGTGCCGACAGAGATAAATGCCATCTATCGTGCATAAATCAAAGGGATATAAATAGCAGTTAAATAAAATATGTTATACGTATAGGAAAATCTAGAATCGACGACAGCCGCATAGTGTAATAAGGATTTCATAAGTTGAAAAACGTTGAATTGAAAACATCGTTTATGTGATTAATTAGAAGTTAGTGCAGGGCTGTATTATTATTATTATTATTATTATTATTATTATTATTATAATTTAGACTAATGAAATAAATTCTTAGACTAAGCAAAAAAAAGACCTTGAGCACTAGTAACACAGGCTATCGGCTCTAATTTACAAAATGACATTAGATATTGAGCCTAGTAGTTTTAATAAAGTAATATATTGAATTAATATTCTGTTCTGAAGCTGATTTTAGAAAGTCCAAAGGGTTAATCGTTCCAAATGCAATACTTCTAGCTGCAGGGTTGTAATGATGACGGGTTGCGTTATTTGAGCAGAAGAATCTATAAATTTTAAAATCGGTACGCAGAATGTACATAAAGTCCGCTTCCATTCCATCGCTTCTCCTTTGCCTGTAATCGTTCTATACAGAGAAGATATGATAATTACTCAAAAAAAAGAAACACGGTAATACTTTACAAGTACTTGCTGGCTCTTTATCTAATCCCTTCCTTGTCATAAGGCTTGTAATTCCTTTTTTGATGAACTGTTAACAATTTCTGGCAGTTTACACTGTATAATACTGCGATCAAAAATTTGGATCAATCTTCCAGTTAAATTGCACAGATACACCGAATATCAGAAATATTTTTTTTCTAAATCGGTAGTTCTGTGACAGACATCTTTGCCAAATTTCACATTCTAAACGTCATTAGTGCTTCAGCTACGTTTTGTATGATACAAAAATTATTTTTTCCCAATTTTATAATGTGCAACGTTGTTAAGCAAAGGAGGCCCAATAAATTTTGTTTGCGAAATGAGATTTCTTGTGCAAAAACGTTTAAGGCGTTGTTGCAGAGAGCTTTTAACTTCATTGGAAGAAAATATTTACAAGTGGTATAAGCAGTTCAAAGAAGGCCGAGAACGGGTTGAAGGCGAAGACTGTCTCGAACGACTATCAACTTCTACCGATAAAGTTTACGCTAGGTGCAGTTCTTCAAAACCGTGGACTAACAACTAAAGACCTTTGTAACACTGTTGGCATTTCAAACGGAATGGTCGATAACATTTTAAAAGACACTTTTAGTGTGAAACGCGTCAAACCTCCAAAACAACTCAATTTCTGTGCTAGCTTTCTTCAAGAATACTTCAACAAAAATTTAAGCACATACATTCCACAAACGCCGTTTTCACCCGACTTAGCCTTATGTGGCGTCTGATCAATTCTTGATTTCAAAACACCGGTCCGAGGACACTGTCTTGACTCGATTGAAGCGATATAATGTCAATCGAAGAAAATTATTAGAAAATTATATTATAATTTAACCACAGAATAAATTGTAAGGCTGATGCCATGACGATTAAATTGTTAGTCGAGGCTTTTTGCCCATTCGGCCACTGAGGCGGATCGAAGAAAACTTTGAGGGCCATTTCGGAAATCGACCATAACAACAAGAATCGACCAAGAAACAATTAAATTGATCTTAATCGTTGATCACAATATAAGGTTTCTTAAGTGCTTATCAAAATTACGCTTCACATTAGAGCTTTCAAATGACATTCAGTTCAACAAAAACGTTATGCTAATGAGTGATCATTGAATCTTGAATTTGTTATTTATATTAAATTACATGATTTTTAACATTATTTCCACCCAGTGGTCGATTTTGCACTCGACGTCTTATATAAACAATTTATTTTTTAACTTGTACTTTCATTTTTAATCAACCCCTTCCCTTTCATTGGGTCCGATTGATGACGTTTTTTGTAACTGCAATTTGTAGTCTTTCCAAAATTGAAAGAAAATTGTGCTAAATTAACCGGAAACCGGAACATAGGAAATTAATTTTACTTTTCTGAAACGTGTACATGTATGTACGTGTCCAAATCATGCGCTTCATCATCATGTCTACAAAGATTTTTATGCTTTGTAAAGTCTTCCATACATACAACTTATGTGGAAATGCTTTATGCGATGTTCCCTATAACTAGCGTTACAAAGGCAAGGAATATTAGCTGCGATGAATCGAAAATGCATCGAAAATTTTGTAAAGGTAAATGAATTTTGAAGAAAAATTTATAAAGAGCAACAACTTCACTACTTCACTCTTTCAGGCAACCACTACGTTTATTTTTGGACATCATTTGCGATTATTAGGTAAGAATGCTTCACCATATTTATAAATTTACAATGGTCGCCGGTTTTACAAAACATCGTGTGTCCACCCCGTGATGGACGGACAAATGGGCAAGTGATGTTAGCAAACTAGAGACTGAATCTAGCGCTAAACAAGAATGTGCGTTCTTTACGTTGGTTATGATATCTAGGTGTTAAAAACTGCAGGACAAATCTATAGGGACTGGCTGGAGTTTCTGCATGTTTCTGCTAAAAAGCGTCAATGAGCCTACGTACATGAGAAACTCTACGAATTATTCTTTCTTTTTCTATGAGATGATTTGTTTGCAACTTGGCTGATATCAGATT
The DNA here is from genome assembly GCA_001077435.1 of Glossina morsitans morsitans. Classification (NCBI taxonomy): domain Eukaryota; kingdom Metazoa; phylum Arthropoda; class Insecta; order Diptera; family Glossinidae; genus Glossina; species Glossina morsitans. The sequence continues at coordinate 128,084 of CCAG010011981.1, forward strand.
GCCGACTTTAAGGATTAGAATTTGAAGTTGCTCTGAGCCGGCCATTTATCACGTTCTCTAATTTCAACATTCCACAATTTCACAGCATTCTTTTTAAAAAGTGAGTTTAATTGAATTTGCTTAGTTGCCTGGTCCAACATGTCAACTAAGTAGAAGGTATTAAGAAAGCTATGTGCCTTATGGGCGGCACATTTATTAAATGCATTTCGATATATTTGAGACGCCTCCGAGAGATCACAATCAGTTTTAAACATTCATTTATGAATGCTCGGGAAGCTGTTGGAAAAAGTAATTGCCCTTAAAAAAAGCTTGCCCCAGTCAAACTCTTTTTTACAATCTCAATTGGTTTCAGATCGCTTGGGCTGACTTGAAACATTGAGATTTTAATTGTGTCCCTTCTTTTGGTTATAGGTTAAGCACACCCTTAACTCTATCACGTGAAGGAAGAATAATTGGACAGTACATTAGTATCCGTATGAGAAAATCGATTACTCGCATCGTCAAACCTACTGAAGTAATCAAGGGCGAGCGGTCCTTATTAGTTATAATTAATTTTAGCAACTAAACTTGGACAAGTCTTTGCAAAACAAAGCGATCTGGCGGCACAACATGATCCGACATTGCATGCTATTACAGAAATCGCTTGAAACGTGATCTTATTACACTTGCTGTGTTCGTCAATTTATACCTACGCTTCCTTAAAAGCGAGGGAGATCGATTAGGTACTCCCGCACAGTTTGTAGTTAGTAAATTCAAGATGCCATCTAAGTGCCACTTTAATTGTGCAGGATACCCTAGACCACTTGCGTTACAATCGCTATATTAAGTTTGTGAGCTTGTATAGAACGGCCAGAAGAACCTGAGATAAACGGAGCTTTTATTATGCCGATGGATTCAGAATCGCTTTCTGCATCGATCTAAGCTTTCTTGTTCGTCTGGCCGTCTTGCTGTCTTCCTGCCTTGCTTTCAGGATACAGGCTGTCAATTTTGAAATATTTTGATGAAATTTAATACACTCACGTGTTTTTGGCTTAAGGACGAACGCCATTGAAAATTGTTGGGATCGGAGCACTTCTTCGACGTCTTCTTCATATAAAACCGTATTTTAAAAATTCGTTGCGTGAATAAGTATTAAGCGAAGTGATGTACCCCGTGGCCCACTACAGTGTTTTCACTTGTTATATTCTAGACCAACTGTGGGAAGAAACTCCTTTCAAGTTCTCAGAAAGCTTAAGGCTTTAATTCGTCAACAAAGTTTAATTTTTACATTTGTGATGGAATCGATCCCGAAGAGTGAATTGATATAAAGATGTAATGTAATAAATTTGGACTACATTAACATATTTTTTCCTCGCAAAAAAATCCGATTTTTGTGGCGAACACAGACGGAAAATTGTATTGCTCGGCCTTGACCGGGCACTATGTTTTCACTTATTCCAATAGCAAAAGATTTAAAATCATATTCAAACACTCAAAATATATTTTTATATAATTAATATATATTTTTTAGGGCAAGGGTAAACGTTATCGGTTTATAAGGGGCCAAACTCTTTGATTTCGCTGATTCTTCAAGTTAACTTGAGGAGGTTGAGAAGAAGAAATTTGAGATTCACTTAACGATTTAGTGTATCCTGAGCTGAGGAAAAAGAATAAGAAGGATCTTGAGATCAACACTGTTCTTCTAGGCATAGGTTTGAGCTCGTAGGCATGACGTGTAGGCAACAGACAGATTGTGGACAGATTGTGGACATCTGCGCTGACCAAAAACATTTACTTTATGGACCTTGTTACTACGTATTAAATTAAATGCAAGTGTTACAATCATTTAAAAAATGTAATCTGCGTTCAGCTTAATAACGAAGGAAATTAATTCAAGATTGCAATAACTCTGTGAAAAAAGAAAAGAGAATCTTGTGGTAAAGGATAGTGTTGTTGTTAACTTAAAAATTAAATGAACACTTGAATAGAAAAATAAAAATGAATTTGTTTAAAATTTTTTTTTTTTTTAGTAATTAAAACAAAAGTTTTTCCTTTGTTGTAAACTTGTTTTTTTTTTAGTGTATTTTTATGTTTTTATTGGTTTTAAAGAAATTTTTCATTTTATTTAACGGTTTCAGAGTAAATAAATAGATTGCCTTTTTTTTTTTTTGCTTTTCGTTTACTGATTTACGAAACTTAGAAACTAATATAACAAATCATGATTAGGGCAAAGAAGAATAAAAAGATAATGACGTTGTTGAAGTTGGAGAAGAAGTAGAACTCATAAAAAATTATTATTAATATAATAATAATATATTAAGTTGGCGTTGCTGTGTGTGTGTGTGTGTGTGTGTGTATGTATGTTTGTTGCGTGTATGTACGTACGTACGTCTAACTAACTAAAAATAGAAATGTACAGAAGGAATTCTATAAAATAGTTTAACAATCACAATAAAGTTTTCTTCTTTCACTTTTAGTTTAGTTTGATTGGCTTTCATAGCCATAGACTAAAAACCAAAATATAGTTTTTCTTACGCATTAGTTTGTGTTTCTTAAGGAATTGGAATTTAAAAAAGGAATTAATGCTAGGGATAGTAATAACAATAGTAATTTTACTTTCCAAATAGTTTTTTTTGTAGTTTTGCTTGTAGTAGCTTGTAGTTTATTATTGCTTTACCGTTCGTTACATAGTTGCACGTTTGCTCTCTTCTTCGGCTATATAAACTTTTTTATATACAAATTGCGTTAAATGCGTTTAATGAAAAGATACAAAGCTCCTCGTTTGTTGAATTTTTACTTGAAAGTATTTACAATAGCTTTCCGTTTCAGTTAAGGTATTCCTTTTTATTTTGTATTTAATTTAATTTTTTCATTGTTCCAGAAATTATTTACAAAAATCACCTAAACACTAATGATACGTTGTATTCTGTTGCGTTTATTTCCCCTAATTTTGTAAATGTTTCATTTATTGTTAATTAAAGTTTTAGAAAAGGGGGGTACGGGGTAGAGAGGGACACGTTTACTGCCTTTTTACAAGTGAGTTGTCTGTCAACCCACACTATAGTAAATCAATCAATTCAACTCTCACGTCTGTCCATGACTACTGCTGCCACAGCCGTTACTATTGTTGTTATTGTTGTTACTTTTATTGTTACCAGTCAGATTATTTGCACCACTCGAGCAAGACGATGAGGAATTCGTGGTGCTAGTCGTATTCTCTAGACCTGAAGTCATCGTTGAACTGCCACTATTGTTGTTGGGACTTGAGACTTCCGCTGGGCTAGTACTCGACAGTTCGCTATTGTGTTTAGTCTCGGTTGGCTGCAAACACAGCAAATTGCTGGTATTTGTTTTTTTTCGATTCCAACTGAAACTCAAAGCGGTAGCTAGTTTACTGGGCGGTTTTTGGGTGGGTGCCGGTGGGGCAGGTGGTATGGGCGGCATTGCGACGTCATAGTCATGACGCCCTATAGACGAGGCAGGGGTATGATGACTGTAGCCCGAATCGGAACCAAAACTAGAATCACCGGGCGCGTATATTTGTGTAGAATTCTGATATGTGCCGGCTGGCGTATGACGAAAACTGTTTATACTACCACTGCTATACTCGGGCACTATGTAGGCAGGATAAGCTAGGGTTTGTCCTAATCGTTGCTGTAGACTTGATGGCGTACTGCAGGATTCATAGTGATAGTTATGATGATAGACTGGCTCGGCGTAGCCATAGGTTGGTTCTACGGTATCGGCCGCCACTCGTCTTCTACGCTCTATGGAACAGGGATTGGTACGAGCACGCATAGAACTTGCTAGTAAACCGTTACTGCCATTCGTTGCATAATAATGTTGAGGATAACGTCCACTGCCCGGATATTGTATTCGTTCGCGGAAAATAGTGGCTACTCCAGAGGTATTTTTTAGCTGAACATTAATCCGATTGCGACGTTCTACTTCGGTTTCGATCGTATTGTAGAAATTAGTAGATGTGTGACCCATTTGACGATTGTTGTTGAGGTGTACGTGATGCAGACTGTGGTGATGATAGGCTGGTGGTTGCGTTTGAGTGGTATTGTAAGCATGACCGTGTTGGTGTTGCTGCCCGTAACCCAAAGACATTAAATTACTGCTATTATCGTACATTTGCTGTATAGGACTTATGTCATTCGGTTCTGTCGTCGAAGTGGAAGTGTTCAAGTTGTCTGCATTCGTCGCTAAGGCTGGGGTTTTCCGTTCATTTTTGCTACGTGCTCCGTTGTTTAAATTGTGAAATTTACTACGAGCGGTAGTATGTCTTAACATTCCCGTTAACAAGCCGGCGGAACCAGTGCGTACACCGGATGAGATTGCCGCGCAAGTGCTACTAGTGGCCGCAATACCATTGGTGTTGTTGTTGTTGTTGTTGTTGTTGTGTGAGGAACTTGAAGAGGCGGCGGTGGCAGTAGAAGAATCCTGATTGGAGGATGATGATGACATTACACTGTGCCTTTCAGGAGCGTTGGCAGTTGAATTTTGAGCTATTTGATCCGTGGGTAGAGTCGGCGCACGTTCGTGATAAATAGTGGACGCGTTATTAGGATTTTCGGGGTTATTGACTTTATTAAAAGAACGTTCGCCTGGCAAAGAAAGTTCGTCTTCAGCGAAATCATCATCCGAATGCAAGGGCGGCTCGCTTTCGCCATCCGAATCTCTACTAGGACCCAATTCTTCGTAGACATTATCATTCGAACGATAAGGATCGGGACCAGGTGAAGAGCTTACTAGAAATGGTGGCGAACGTGTCATAGGATAGCCGCTAGGATAGTGTATGCTCTTGGCATGCAACATCTGCACAAAAAGGAATAAAAAATGAAAGATTTAAAAGTTAACATTTTCCATAAACGATAGAGTCAAGGAGTGAAAGGACGTAGGCAAACACATAAACACTGCATTATCACTACATCTGAAATCTGTCAGAAAAATCACAACTTGCTTAATGTAATGGCACTCATAGATGGCACAGAGTATGACTACCGTTCAAAGGGTTATCCATACTTACTTGAGAACGCATGTAAATTATTTAATATTTACATTTTCACTATCAGCACATTTCTCTTTGTCGACTCGCACACACACACACACATGCTTATACATACGCTTTCCACTTTCACACACACGATATGTGATGATATTTGTTGTTGATGTTGCTATACTGCATAAATGCTAGCAACTTAAAGGTCGGTGTTGAAAAACATGTGTGAGCATGCATAAGAAAAACATATTTTCACTCGATTCTTTATAAGCCATACATAAACCGAAGAGATTTTCGTAAGGAACTATGAAAAAAACTCTTCAAAAAAAAAAAAAAAAAAAAAAAAAAAAATGAAAAGAAAATAAGCAAAAAGGTCATAAAAATAAAAACCCTTCGTTCATACAATGTTTGGTATGTAAAAAGACTTTCATTTGCATATTAAATGCATGGCTTCAGCAAGAGCACATATATTGAATAAGGAAAACATGTCCGCACGGCCTTGTTGTGTAAATTAAATCCAAATAAATATTAAGAGTAAAAATATAAAGGAGAAAAACGGACAAACCGCTGAAAGAAAAACTCACAACAAGTCAAATGAAATAAATAAATGAATAATAATGGAAGAAAATAAGGTGTCCAGTCTTAATGAATTACGCAATTTATAATGAACAAAAAGCAAAAAGCATATATATATATGTATATATTACATTTATCCTGCGAGAGAATCCTGAAAGATAGGCTTTCTTTTCCAAAAAAAAAAGGAAATAGATAGACTTTAATATTCACTTTAAAAGAAAAAGTCGAAAAGTCGGCTTTTCATTAACAAAAAAACTTCAGCTTTTGGAAGAGAAACTGGATAGATAGCAAAGTGAATTTAATTCGAAATTCAAGCAAAATACTGAAAATTAGTTTTAAGTGTTTTTCAAAATCATTGTTTCAAATAAATTTGCTTAAAAAGTTTACTTTAAAAAGAGAAAGAAATAAAACTTATTTTAGAAAATTCAAAGCACAAATGTTTTTATTTGCAGCAATTCAGTTTGTTTTCTGCTTTGTTTCTTTCATTTCCTTGTTTAAGTAGAGCAACTTAAAGACCAATAGACTAGAAAACTTGAGAATAAATGAAAAAGAAAAATTAAATTGAGTGATGAGTGGGCATTCAGGAAAAGAACTTTTCTCAGATGCTTGCTTCAAGATTTTAAAAAATTTAAACAACAAGTAATTGGATATTTTATTATAAGGTAAGCAAGAAATAGTTATGTAAAAAAAAAACACGAAAGAATAAAAGGAATCTTTAAAGCAGTAAAAAAAAAAAAAATAAGGAAGAATATGACAATGACTTGACGCTTGAAAAACCTGTAAAAAGCTTACGGAAATACAAATGTCATTATCGTTACGAAACCATTATCGGGCATAACCCTCAACATGACAATAATGAATGATACCTTAATTGAAGAAAGATCTCTTAAATGAAAAGCGTGTGTGCAAGGAACTCAATACCTTTTTAAAGGTTTCTTATTACATTCTAACGCAAACCTGACAGACAGTATTAATATCACAAACAGGATGTTGTACATTAATAGCAAACAAAGGCCCACTGATGACAATTTTGCTTTTTATTGCGTGACACTGAATAGACAACATTATCAAGAGCACTGACATTTATTTTGACAACAATGTCGTAATATTTTGAATAAAAGCAAGTTTGTTTTTTTCCTTTTTTTTTTTTAATTTGGTGCACTTACCTCGGCATTATGATAATGACGCATTACTAGAGGTCGATGGTGACCTAAGTGAGCGTCTGGATCTTCATAGGTGACAGCTGCATGGCCTGAACCTAAAGTAGCTAGAGCTCCGCTTATATGAGGTCCTCGAGTAGGTGTCTTACATGGCAAGAGATTTTGCACTTTTCGTTTGTTTCTGTAAATAAAGGCACGAGAGGAACTAATTCGATTATTGTCAATTTCATTTAAGGAATTTCGAATGGAGGAATATTTAAACTCTGACTATGAAATGCAATCTAATCAACTGACAAAATGGATTTGCTTGAAATTGGCTTTTCACAGGGGTCTGAAAAACTTGAAATTTAAACTCTGGCATTTTTTTAATTGATTTTTATAAAGGAACGAAGTCTTATGCTTTTTTCAAGGTTGCAATGAATTTATATTACGAGTTCTCTTCATCCTGTGCACTGTTAGCGAAAAATGATATGATTCCGAATTTCTGGAAACAATTATCGCTGAAGATAAAAAAAGCCACATAAATATTTTAATCCTTGTAAAAATAATTAATGTCTTTGGGCAGGTTAAACGTCATTCTTGGAAGCTCATTCACATCTCATCCTATTTGCGCGCAATGAAGTACGCGTCATTAAATTCTGAGCAATATATAGAGTTGAGATTAACGGGAGAAGCATTAAAAAAATATATTTAATAATGCACAAGCAAATAACCTAAAAATTTTTTCTTCTTTTTACCTAGTAACAATGCTAGGACTTTCGATAAGGCACCACTTTGGTAAACTTCCTTAAACAATGCACTTTATTAGCTTTCTCGGGTTTTTTCGTCGTCTCCACTGAGTCAAAACCTTATTAAAAGCTATTAAAATACATACAACAAACGCCTCTGAATCAGCTTAAGTCTGCGCGTTCATCTGTCTGTCCAATACATTTGCACGTATTTTGTGCCTGCATAACGCTCGGGACCCCAGGGACGAGCCTTATTCAAAATGCATTCTTGAATTCGCAAGCTGTCCATAACCCAGGTTTTTTAAATGTTCATGTCGACTAGCTTAGCGCCAGGGTATAGTTCTTATGAGCGTGGCAATAGGTGAATAATTCATAAATTCTGCTAATGCGTGTACTTCACTGAAGCGTGTTGGGAGTGCATGGAACATGCTTACCTCCAGCATTTCAACAGCCGCAGCGGGTAAAAGATGTAGAAACAGTGAAGGAAAAGAGAGAGAAAGAAGCAAGAATTGTAGCTGTGATGCCGCCAGTGCTGGTCACACAGCAGATCTGCAAGCTGAAAAGAGCTATTGTGAGTCAAATTGCGCTTCTCCATCTTATTTCGTAACAACTTTTTCGAATTATGGGGTTATAAGTACGATAGTCGTAAAAATTTTCCTGTAGAATTGACTTCCAATGGGCTTCGTCCTTGTGGCCAAACATCGGGCCAATCCATGCATTCAATTACATAAAAATATCACGAAAATTTCGATCTGAAATCGCATATCCCTACTTCGGAGAGACACAGGAAGAAAGAATCGAAAAGTATAACGAAGAGGTCTACTTCGCTCCGTCGTCCTGCTACGTACATTCGAAAACAAATTAAGTTAAAATATGAAAAGTAAAAATATTACAGTCGGTCGAGACCGATCGTTCAATGTGCTACTATATAACGATTTTTGTCGAAGGATTTTAATAATTGAAATTTCTTTTTATATTATCGCTTTTTCAAAAGATAGCCTTAGATGAGGAGAGATCGTAGGAATGATCCAAGTCAATTTATTTTGAACAGAATTTATTTTTCGACGTTGCCTTCGTGAAATCTTAAATGTTGTGGCCTATGGACTGAATGTAAAAATACATTGGCGAACATAAGAATAAATTGATCGGTATAATAAAAAAGTGGATTTATCTTAGGTTCTTCTTCGCAGCAACTTAACCAAATATATCGTGTACGGGAAACAGTTTAGGATATAAAAATTTATGTAAAAAGCAAATTATCTTTAGTGTCATGACCACATTTCTTGCAAGAGTATCATGTATATATTCAATGTTTATAAGATCTTTTACACTGATTACCACGTCTAACTCGGAGTCACAATAAGACAGTTATGAGTTTGGCGGAAGACGAAACGAACCGTCAAGATATGTTTGCCATCACGGAAGTCTATTGCTTATAACAAAAAAAATTACTTAAGAGACTTTATTCGCTCCTGCCAAGTCAGGAAGATAACTTGGCTCCTATTCTGTGTTCTTTAAGTTAGTTATTTAATTTTTGTACAGTTTGAAGTTTAAGAACTTTGCTCTATTTTGTAATAATTACATCATCCAAAAATGATGCTAGCAAAAGCAACGAAAAGAAGTAGCAACCAACACTTGTTGCTCCCACAAAAGTTGTCTTGCCTTGACATTCGCGAATGATTATAAATTTTGAAGAACTTTGTTTCTTTCCTCCGCTCCAATTCCTTCCTTTTTTAATTTTACTTTTTTAAAATTAGCTTGCTTTTTGTTCTGATCACCTTAAAGTCTATGTGACACTAATACTCATAAAATATTAACTTTAAGGCAAATATATTTACAAACACGTGCGCTCTCAAAATACATATGCTTCACGTTTCCTTCCTTTTTTTTTTTTGCAACACCCTCCGGTTACATAAATAAAGCCCTGCTGCACTGACATATAATTTATCTGTCAGTTTAGAAAAGCTCAGTCCTTTTCTTTTCCTCGTCTCAAGATATGCAAACATAATAAAAACTTAAATGTGCCAAGATGTGTACTTCAAGAAAAGAAAGAAAGTGACTTGACATGAAAAATTATAACAGTCTATGCTTTGTTCTTGCGCGTAAATGTACCCTAAAAGGTAACGGATATCATAGAATAAATGTTAAAGTGTGACTGACTGACTGACTGACAAAGACGTAGGATAATGACATGTAAAGACAATATTAAAATATAATGCAAGAGGCAAGAGGCAAGAGGCAAGAGGCAAATTGTTTCACAAATATAACATAACTTACGACAAGAAATCTAAGTAATGTAATCCAGTTCTTTTTACAAAAATCAAATAAGAATTAATCAGCAGGAAATAGTTGTTTTTATTAGAAATTGTCCTGATTTTCAAATACATTCTTTTAAACTATGCGATATTTTCTCTCTCTCTCTCTCTCTATGTTTCCCCAATAGTACGCACTAAGAAAGAGTGATTTGCTTATAAGAATTTATGAGTTGGATATGAAAAGTAAGAAAGTTTAAATTGCCATGAAATAAAAACTTGTCTGCTCCGCATAGGAAATAACGTTCAGTTCTTCATTGATATTAGAAATGTTTGCTTGACGCCTTTTCTAAGAATTTGATTTACACAATCTTTAAGCAGCAGCTGATCGTGATGATCATGTATTTGAATAAGAGAATTCCGTTTTTTGTAACTAAATGGGTTCCCGTTCTTCCTTCTTCGCAAAATCTTTTGCTGCATGCGGGAAATACCAAAGTAAGAGAGTAAAAGTGTAGAAGATAGTTTTGGGAGTAAGGATTAACGAAAGGACTTAATTGCAGATAAGTGCCTTTGTACTTCACAAGGAGAAGTAGCCAAGTATTTATGGGTCCAGTTTATTAATTAAAGCTTCGAGTAAAAAAAATAATTTTTAAGCGCTGTGTAGAATCTGGCTTTAAATTTATCCGAGAGATATATGGTGCGACTCTTTCATTGTTTAATATTCCAGTATTAACAATTTATTTATTTATTCCTTACCACTGAAGCGTATTTTGACCAAGGTCACGAACAATCTCTTCGCAAAATTAAAATGCCGAGACCAGTACTACATATCTAGCTTGATTAACATAGACTTCGATATGTAAATTAAATTGAAGTTTGTTATCGAACAACATCCCAAGATCGAGAAAGGCATCAACATTCGCTAATCTATGTGTCTCGATAACGTATTCGGATGTCAGAAGACTTGTTCTCGAGAACGACCGCTTACTTAAGTTTATTTGTAAAAGGCTTAGAGAGCAACGCTTCAGTTACATTACATCATAATATTTTCGGCGGTTAAACACAGATAGCAATCTACTTCGCTGCTATCAGGCATACCGGTGATCAGGCCACAGTGAAAGTATGGCTGAAATATGAAAACTTCGAATTGACCTTGTCCTAGTAAATCGTAAAAAAATTCGAACATGAGCAAATGTAAGACTAAGGTAAGTTCTCCAATTCATCTGTTTCATTTAATACATATACATACCGCGGGCTGTAATAAATAATCGGGCTTAAAGGGAATTAAGAAATCCTATTAAATAAAATTTAAACTTAATCCAGTGCTGTTATTAAATTGAAATCATTTCTGTTATAATTTGTAAACAAACGGCAATGAGTTACGTTTATCTAGGTTTTCAAGTGTGTTTATGTGTAGCAAGTTCACAAAAAATTTGATTCGGGCTGCAGTGTCTATTTGCGCGTATACATATATAGTAAAGTGACCGACCGGTATTCAACTTTCTTACAACTGAGGAATTCATCTCACCTATGAGAGCTAAGCGCAGTTTATGAGAGAAGAAAAGAAAACATTGAAAATATCAAGTTTTTTAAAGGCAGGGAATTAGGATATGCTGGCTAAAATAAAACATGGGCTGGGTAAATATCACCTATCATGCGTATTCGCTTTCTACCTGAAAATTCTGGTCACCTTAATTCAAATGTGATTGCATGAAACTTTCATTATAGTAAAAAAAGCGGTTAAACATATACGTTAACATTTCTCCTTACATGACATGAAGTTCATTTTTATGTTTACAATTGGAAAGTCGGGTCTGCTGAGCGTATCGTACTGTTCGTCAAACGCAAGGAATCGACTAAGGGCACGCCATAAACCTTGAGAGGGGTTTTGAGAAAAATATATGTATCGTTCTTGTCCATTTGTTCATCCATTAGTTGCTTGACCTCTGGGAATCATAAAAGTTGTGTTCCTTTCATGGACCGAACTTCAAAATTAATTAAGGATTCTGATAAATGTAGGAATGAGAGGTGAAAGATTGCAATCACTTTGGAAAAAATTCTTATGGCTAATGTCTTCTAATTCCATTTAAGTGTTGTAGACTTCCATGAGCCACCTGGGCAGTGACATACGGTTTAACCAAACACTGAACGTCTATCATATAATTTTTCATATTTATCGCATTGATGGGGTGTCCAAGATTCGTCGTAAGGTGAATATATCTTTGTTACTTAATGTAATTTCCATTAATATTATTTTTATTACAATTCTTTTTTATAGACAGCGAATGTGTTGGCATCTAATTAGCATACATTGAAATGCAGGCAACATTGATTATTGACTAGATTGGAGCGGAGTGTTTTATTTCTTCTTTGTTTTTTTTTTTTTGCTTTCGTTTTTTCAACAGCATTAACCATACGTACATAAAGGCTGATTTCGAATATAAGGTACATGGCATAGATACGGTAACATAAATACATATATATGATATATAGTGTTATCGTTTTTGTATTAATGTAAAGATTATGTTAATTAGAGTGGCAGCAAAATAAATTTAAAAATAAATAAATCATTAAAATATTTAGTTGCGCCAAAAGAAGAAAAAAAAATAATATTATTAAATTAAAATAAAATATAATATGGTTACTTTTAATTATGGTTTATCATCAGATGGTTTTTTATAAAAAACTCCCAGGAAAAAAATAATTATTAATAAACTCTACAGAGAATAATTAAAGTAATTATGTTGAAACAACCGACAACTACAACAAACTGTAACTGATTTTTAATAATAGCAATTTTCCTACGTATTTAATATATTTGTTCTTAACTACAAAAAAAAAAAAAAAAGGAATGCACAAATACACACATTAATGAAATGCGTTTACCTGCTTTTATATCAAAGCGAATGAAATGAATTTAATATATTTACCTACGTATGCCCGTACTTGTAAATATATATACACATACATATATGTGTGTGTGTATGTCTTTTTGAACATTTTGCATGTATTAATAATTAAGTCAATGATTTACTGAATTGCTTGTAGCGTGGGAGCTGCTTAATGCGTTCATTTCATTTCGTTTTATTTTATTTCGTATTATTTCGAGTTTTTTTTTTTTTCTTTTTTTAACATATTTAACTATAAGCTCAAGCATATATGTACGTACTTTTTCATTATTTAATTTTTATTGTATGTTTTTAAGTAAAGAGTATTCCATTTCTTTTTACTTTCATGAAATTTCAAGAGACCATTAAATCAATATCGTCGTCCTCCACCACAGAAGATATATTAAATTTGCGAATTAAGTGAATGTATGCAGAAGCATGGTAACTATATCCATGTCTGATAAATGAACATATTGAAATGTATATAATAATAGTGTAGGTGTTTTACTGCCTGTTGACATCATTAGTATAAAATTTGTTGTTCAGTCGTTTTATTTAAACGTTAAGTCTCAGGCATCCAGCATTTCTAATTTCTCAAACCCAGGTACGTATCAGCACGAAAACATTACGAAGTCGTTGGCTTCGCTTTGCTTCGGCTTTCGGCTTTCGGTTGGCTTAAGCTTTGTCACAAAATGGTTAACGGGTCCATTATTATAGCAAATACGTCATAAGCAAACACTAGAGTGCATCCAATGCATCGTTTCCCTGATATAGCACAAATTTGACCAAGCACTTTGAAGTCTTTGAATTCAATTCTGCGCTATCCTATCAGATATAAGACTAAAAATAAAGTAAGACTTGACTTGAAACGAAATAAAAGAAAGAAGGACGGAAGGGAATACAAAATTTTGGTTTCGTTACCTTCACTTGGATATCTGAAAGTTTGTATATGCTCAATCATTTATGATAGGGGGTACATTAAGTTTGTGCGAATGTATCTGTTGCATCTAAAAAGACATGAGATAGCCTCATCTTTTATTACACCGATCGATTCAGCATCATTTTCTAATTAAATTGAAGCCTGCTTCCCGTTTTGTCTTCCAGTCACCTTATGCCTTTGTCCGTCTAGCCCCCTTTTCTTTGTGTTGGTCTAGCCATCCACTTCGCAATTTTTGCCATGTGTTGATAAAATTTGTGAACATTGCTATGTTCCAAACCAACGACGAACGCTATTGAAAATAGTTCGGATATATAATGAATTGTTTTGATAAAACCGATAAATAAAACCATTTCGTTTGATGTAAAAAAGTTGCATAGAAAGGGCCGTTTATTTGGATCCCCTTTCACATAACCGCTCCTATAGAAAGTAGGCAAGTGACAAAATGTCAGTTTGAAATATTTCATGGTCAAAATTGGTCCACCATATTGATTTGGCATACAAATGAACTTTTTCAAAGTAGGACAATGAAAATTTAATTCTGCACCGCGTAAAGGAACTCTAGTATAAAAAGGTGCATATGAATAATGTAAGGCATAATTTTTGGTATTTTTTCAGAAAAATAAATGAAGAATTATATTAGACGTAGCGGAGTGGATTATGTAATAGATGGCCTTGTCCGGCTTTAGCGTTTTTGCTTGTTTTTTTACCCCCTTCTTAAAACTTCACTTAAGTGCTTTTAATAGCATAAGTAATTGAAAATTAACATTTATCTGGACGTCTTCAACGACATTTACCCTTTGTTCTTTCGAAATATGTCGTTGGATGAAATTTGAACGAACACTAATTAAAGCGAGTAAACAAACCGCAACCCCTTTCTCGTTAATTGTAAAGGAGTTGCACCGCCTGTTTCGTAGCTTTAATAAGTAGGCAATCACTTGTGCGTTGGAGTTACTTTATTTTACTGTTTACATCTTAATTTATGCCCACGCTACTACGTATATATATAAATATATATCAAAATTAAACTGCAACATCGAAGCAATTATTTTAAAAATACCATTTGTTTGCTTAGCTCTAATAGTTCAGCTTTTGCGAATATGTGCATAGGCAAATTCAGTCCTTCGTTTCTTTCCTTTTACTTAAAGGAACGTAGGAGATTTGTTATATTTTACAAAATACTCAGAAAAATACATCATATGTGCGTAATTAAAAAAAAATTGTCTAAGCTTTTTCCAAAAATGTCCCACTTTTGTTGGTTGTGGTTTTCAAGTTGAACATATCAGCCTTGCCTTTCAATCCCCAATTACGTAGTGTCCATCCGTCTATCCATATTTAATTTATTACGCGTTCGCTTATCGACATACACAGGCGATATCTAGACCGTATTCAAAGAGTTAAGTCGCAAAATTCATTGCGAAGTCGCTTTGTTCTCTTATTTGTACGATTCCAAAAATAGACGAATAGACGGACGACTGAAACTGAATCTACTTAAAATCTTCTTTTAATAAAGATTGGATAGATATAGTGTTTTCACTGATGGATAAGTCGACGGCCTACACACAAGGTGACATAATATATCAGTCGCTTCGGTGATAGGTACGACAATAACCAATTTGTTTGGTTGACTTAATGCACGCCCTATAAAACGCGATAGCTAGAAAACAACAACAACAAATAGTTAAAAAGAAAAACTTATCATTAATTCAGTCGAAAGTCATTTCGTTTTGAAAATGAAGCAGAATGCTGAATAAATATCTTATGTTTTTTATTTATTCGTATCTGTCTACTACACACATTCAGCCGAATTGAGCAAAGTTTTTTATACGCACCATCAAGAGACGGGGTGTACACTAGTTTTGTGAAAATGTTTGCAACATCCAAAAGGAAGCTCCAGAAACCGTATAAAGTAAAGCTATTCTTGGTCAGAAATTCTGAGTCGATTAAGCCATGTCAGTCCGTCTATGTGGTGTGTGCTATTGACGCTCTTCTGATCCCAAAAATGAAGATATCGACTTAAAATTTGGAAGCTTCTGTAAGCAGCTTGTTGCATTTGTTTCCAGACAACAACATTCCGTTGCTGCAACTCCGTTGCTGCAACTCCATTTCTCTAAGTAAAAACTTGTGAGTTTTTGTTCATCACTCAAAAATTGTGAGCGATAGAGTGCTGAAATTTTCTACATTTTCTTTACGAAAACTCTACTATTTATAAGCGATTAAATTTTTTTTTTTTATTTGTTTTAAGCTTTTATGCTTAGTAAACAAGCCGATAGCCTTAGATGCTAGTGCTTTTTCTTGGAATTTATTTCTCTGGCTAGATTCGTAATAACAATAATATTTTTA
This sequence comes from Glossina morsitans morsitans, assembly GCA_001077435.1. Lineage (NCBI taxonomy): Eukaryota > Metazoa > Arthropoda > Insecta > Diptera > Glossinidae > Glossina > Glossina morsitans. The sequence goes on from CCAG010011981.1 coordinate 143,952, forward strand.
TAAATCGTAGGGTAAACAAATCGGAATGTTTGCAACTATCTTGTTCATTACCCAAATCAAGATATATATTATCCACGATAATTCTAAAGTAAATACTTAATTGTACGGGTACCGATTCAGGTCTCAAATAAAAGAATTTGGAGAGTACAAATCGACAACCTAAGTATATTCACTTTCAACTAGTTATGGTCGACGTTTACCATAAGAAATTTTCATTGTGATAGTGACGCGCTTAAGATTTTAACGGTGATAGGAGCGCCCTAGTCGAGTATAAGCTTTTTACTTGTTTATGACTAAAGGCCAAAGCTACGATATTTATAACAAGGAGTACGTTGATCAGAAGTATAAGAAACTATACATATATATATATATATATACCTACTACAACGTGTGGTTTACCGCACTGACATTCTAATACGCGAATATCAAGTTGGCCCTCGCGAGTTCTATTACCTTTGCTACGCGGTAGCCCGAGGCGAAAATCCTCGTGTTTTGGTGAAGTTTTCTATCAAAGTAATCAGAAGGCGAATGATTTCCTGGTTTCCTCTTGAAATTTCGATGTTCAAGTTTTATATTACGACATGGCTGTACAATTCCACATTTTCCAGCATAAAATTTTGGAGATGGAATTTGCGTCTGGGAACCGCAGACGGAAGAAATTCGAAAGGCTAATGACGGCCAAGGTACTGTGCGCAATATTCGTAGCTCAAAACGGATAAAACTGCACAAACTGTGGCAAAGTCCGGACTGATTTGCCTTACGATAATGCCTTCCATGTCCATTAAAGGCTGCTCTAAGCAGTCTAGATAATTGATTAAATTTTTTACTCTCAAAAACGAATCCAACCGAAATGCGTAGGTGAAGTAAAGCGTTCAAAATAAATCGAGAGGAAAGTCATTGTCCTTTTTTACAACCAGGTCAGACCACAACCTTGTCCTGCGACTCGACAATAATCGAAAGAACTTAGTTGTGAATTTCCGATATGCTTATAGATGCAAAGCCTACTTGACAAGGGGCCTCTAAAGATTGCTTGGTTTAGTGACGACCTAATGAATTTACCAGAAAAATGGCAAACATTTATCAGTTAAAAGGGCACGTATTGGGTAAAATAATATTAATTTATGATATAAGAACGGTTAGAGTAAAGATTTTTAAAGCAGAGAATTGTCAGTTGTAGTGCTGTGTACCGGTCTATCAAAATGGTATAATAGATTTGTGAAGGGTTTAAAGTTTCCATTAACTGTATTTATGTGCGTGGCTCACTTTCTGCTTAGATGCGGCTCTGAAGGTTAGTGCACTTTTCTGCACTCTCTGCATACTTTATTTCACGATACAGGATTAATTATAAGTTTTCTCTTTACAACGGGTTTAGAGCGTGAATAAATCGATCCATTAGTTTTGTTATAAACAATAAACAAATGGCAATGGTCCCGTCATTTTGTTTGCATAGCAGGGTTCCATTATTGCATGTTGCGTACGAACAATTCGGCAAAAGTTTGCCCTCAAGTTATTCGTGATCTAAAACGCATTTAGCACATTTTAGGATAAGCTTTGCACTGTTGTGTAAAATACGAGAGTTGTTCAAATATCTAAATATGTTTAATTATCACGATTAATCGCGGAGTTGTCTTGTCTTATCTGTTGATGTGTGACATTTATGTCCGCTAATACCAGAATTCTTTTCATTACATTTATCCACTAGTGAAGTACGATTATAATTGAATATGCGATTTTTTATGAAGATCTCTAGCAACTCTGTGCCGGCTTTTGCACAACTAAAGCGAAAGTAAGTTGATCTGTGCAGTGCAATTAAATTAACAATTCTCGTTAGAAATAGAGTTCATTATGAAAGAAAGTTCGACATTGGTATTGAAGTGAATTTTTCAATTAAAGGGACCTGTAACACATAATTGTCACATAACGACGTCTACGGCGGTTCCACTATCCACTATCTGCTATCCACTACCATCGATTCACTATATCACACAGTTTGTATCAAGCAATTCTCTTAAGATGCGAGATCGATTTTTCTATTGCATGCCATGCTTAGGATAAAGATTTATTATAACGCGATTTTTTTTTTTTTTTCATTTTCGGAGAGTACAATTCATTTTCCCACTTTTCTTAATGTTAATTATTTAAGTAAGTGATTTATTTAAAAGCTTTCCCTTTTTTCCCTCGCACTGCAGTATCGTCAGCTCTGCACTGAACTGTTGTTGCTTTCATGAGATTTTTAAGATGTTTTGCTTATGAAAAACTTTTTAGAACAAAGCGCAGCATCTGACCTTCGCTGAAGTTCTTTGCTGGCAATGCAGTGTTCCCATGGACCACACACGAGCATATGAAATCGAAAAAAGCCCACAATGCAATGAAACCTATATATATATAAACAATTTAAGATGCTAAACTAAACAAATGCAATAATAATAATATAAATTTTATTTATTTTTTCTTATTTACATTTTTTGTCTTTTTTCTTAAAATTCAGTTGCATGGCATCCTTTATTACTTTTGTTTACGTTTTTAAGGACAACCATTGTGTTTGATGTTTTGTTGTTTTGCTTCTTTTCTTCTTTCTTTCACCTACATAGATGAAAAACAATTCAAATCATTTACATATGAATACAATGCAATAGAAATGCAAGCTTTTGTTATTCTTGTTGTTGTTGTTGCTGCTGCCTTAGTACATTATACCGAAGCCCCGACATATGAGATTGTATTTCATTTTTCACTCCAGCTATATGCGTCAGAGATCATGTAAAGTACTTACAGTTCTCTATTCTAGTTGGTGTTTGTTGATCGTCCCGATATAACACGATTTTTGGATATAAATATAATGAAAGACATAATGTTTTCATGATTTAAACAACCTTTAACACGGTTGAAAAAGAATTTGTAATTTTACTTCCAACCATCTGTCCTTACTGCCTTGAGAATTTTTTTCCTTTTTATCCCTTTCTTCCTTCCTATCACGTTGAACATCCCACCTCTTAAAAATCAACCGGCAATCTTAACACTTGTCATGTACCCCGTCAGCTGAAATGTCCACAATGGTCAAAACTTAATAAAACTAGAAGCTCTTAAATGATATCCTTAGTAAATTATTATTTATAGAAGACATGGATGGCACCAAAGACTTCTTAGGCTTTCTTGGTTCATTCTGATCAAAGTGAAAAAGATTTTTATGACTGGGGTGATGCGAGAATAAAATTCGTCTGAAATCGAACATAACTTTCGTGCTTGTTTTATATTCTTTTCTTTTTTGTTCGGTGCATGTGGTAGGTCTTTTTTCATGTTTCAGTCTTTGTTCTATTTTGTTTGGCATCTTTTGCAAAAAACAAAAAAAAAAAAAGAACGCAAACAACATTTTAATAAAAAATTTTATACAATGACAGATAACTAAAGTCTATTGTGTTTTTTGAGCAACGAGAGGAGGATCCTTATGTACCGGCACAAGGATTAAAAGAGAGAAAATTAACTTTGCTTTTCATACGTAATATTTGGAAACGTACTTGAAAAACGTAACAACATAGAACAAAGGCTAGGCTTTGTAGTTCACCGAGCTGTGTACACCTGTTTGTGTTTTGCTTTTTGTCGGTCAGCTAACCAGTAGCGTCTACTAACACTTAACCATGGACAAATATTATTAGTGCTAAGCGGGACATAGTTTGCCTTTTTAAGCCCATTGCCGAATGCATTTAGGTTGTAGCCTCTAGAAAACGACGATAAAACCTACTATACCATGCACATTCTGGCTCGTCGCCACCTCGCCAAGCGTAGACCGTTGTTGCAGATAGTCCCAAAGACATACATGAAAAATAGATCTCTAACATTTGATCAAGAATCTTGCTTAGAAATAGACTTCCGGATGTTCGCTTGAAAACACCTTAAAAAACTTTAGGTTTTGTAACACACTTTATGTGTCAGTATAAATTGAAACGATCTCGTTTTCTCGGTCTTTGCTACAAAATATTTGTTAATAACTTTCCTTATTTAAAATTCTATAGGTCAAATTAAACATGACATACGATCCCACATTTATTCCAGACTAGTGGCCATACTTGTAGCCATAATCTTTGTGACGGACATCCAAAATTCGCTCGAAAGCTGGTACAAAGTATCGTTTTTGTTTTTTAAATAATAAATGTTTGTTTAGGATTGTTTTCCTTTTTTGCAAAGGTAAAGAACCTACAGTTATATTAAATGTTGTTTGAAAAATTTTAAAAATTTATTGCAAGATACATATATAATATATAATGTGTATTATGTGTACATGTAACATGAAAATCATACCGCAAAGTCACGTAAAGTCATATAAAGCCATTGTTTTTTTTTCTTTTTTTTTTCGTTTTAATCCCAAAAAAAGAAAAAACAGACCTGCGGTTATCACAAAAAATAAATAAAAAAATTCAAATTAATCTTTTAAAACTTAATAATAAATTTTTTATTACGATTCACAGAAAAGTAAAAAATGAAATTCAAATTCAAATACTACTAGAAACTAGGTTGTGTCCATAAAACATTTCCTCATATTTGCATAAAACGTTGTGAATATGCAATATTTTCCATGCATGTATTGAGCAGCAGCAAACAAAAACAATTAAAGATAATGGAGATGACAGCTTTCTTCATCGCACTATATTTTCAACAATTCGATTTTCTCGTCCTTTGTCTGATTGCAATTCCGGGGAAGATATCCGTAAACTGATTTTAGAGAAATGTTCCCTATCAATTATGCTTTACCACCAACGTTATACAGACAACTTTAATTGGCTGCTCTCTTTCCCTGCAGATTCGAGCATTGCTAATAGTACATTTTATGGTACTCAAAAGTTGGATTGGGAGGCAAAGCCTAATGTTTGCAAAGTTACCTCAACTGAATGAGAAGACTTTGAGTAACCAGCAAACATTCCATGATTAACAAATTTCGATAACTTGAAAGTTGAAAAAAATTATAGAAAATGCGGCGACATGATATCGAAGCAAACGAGATCGAGATCCGATTAAAAAAGTATTCCCAAGAAAAGCAATTCAACGTAAATCAATCCAAGTTTTTATACAAATCTTCGAGCCCCAAAAAAGTAAGTGACAGAACGTACAAACAGTTACGTAAATGGTAGGGGGATCAGTGACACGGGTTGGTAAAGACAAAATCAAACGAGCTGATTCGATGACGAGCTGATTAGCAAACTAATGCTTACATACGAAGAAGGCCGGACATACGACTGTACAAATGAAAAGCTAGAGGAATTTAAGCGCGTGTGAAGAAAAAATGATGATAATAATCAAACGTATATGCATACCCTTGAGAGTTTCCGATGAAGGCCTTTACAGAAGGTTTACATAGTTTGACTGCTGCAAACGCCGTAATTAATTTAACATACATTCCCTAGCGTGAGGTGAGAAAAAAAGATAATGCAAAAAATATATTTAAAATGCATGTAATTTTTAAAATCTGAACAAACAATGTTAAAGTTTAAGCACCGAAAACTAGGCCATAACTTCATGATATATATGTGCATACACATATATATATATTTTTTGAATAAATTCCATTAAATTCATGTTATATGATTACGGTAAGTTTACAGGCGTATATAAAAAAACATGAGAGTTTTTGCTATGCATATAGAGAAAAATTATTGTTGAAAGCGAGGGAGAGAGTGCGATTTTTATTTGAGTTAAACCTATTCTTAAACTCTATTATATTTTATTTTATTCACTTTTAAAAAAATTTAAATTGGAGCTATATACAGTATCTTCGCTTACAGTTTGTGTCAGTTATCCATTGCTGTAATCGAATATTAGAACCGTGTTCTCGTCGATGTCCATGCACTAAATGGTTATACCTATATATATATTTGAGAGACAAAAACTATCAGCATTTCGTTTGCTCGGAAAACTTTGTATAGCTCATATACGTCAAATTTTATCATGGCCAGGTCATATCACATCTCGCGAAGAAATAAACATCATATACACGGACAAAAGCGCGTAATCCCTGGTTAAATAAATTATAAAGTTCTTCATTGTCAAGAAATGCAATGCCGCTAAAGATTGCTCAAGGGATGTGGATAGGTTGAATGACAATCTTGCTGTTTTGTCTTTATTTTTATAAACATGCGTCTGAAAAGTAGGCAAAGTTGGTCTTTAACTTTCCGTCTGACGAGCAAGCAGAAAGATGAGTTAAAGATGCTTAATCGGTTTCGGAAGGAATATTGTGGAAAAAGTCAATGAGACGTGGATCTAATACAGACCGTTCGGTGGCTACCTGTTGGACCTCATCCGCATGTCGGGCATAGTAACACCACCTTCAAAACGATTATAGGAAAAAGACGAAATGCGGCACACAGGCATCTTTAAAATGGGATAAATTCATTAGAAAAATATCGTGTGTCTCATATACAATATTATCATGTGACTGGGGAGCGTCGACTAGGAAACGTCATAGAGCAAATTTCAAATGTTCAACTCGAAAAGATCAACCACATATACTGGGCACTGCTTAAACATCCGCCTCATTCATCCCTCTTAACATTTTCTTTCTTATGAAATTTGAAAAATTAAGTGTTAAAAATATTGTAATATGAACGGTGCCGAGGCAGACACGCAAATTATTGCTTTTGTTGCATTAGGAAATGCAGCTTTGACATGTTGACGCTTATAGGACCAGGGTAGTCTTAAAAAGAGCACATGTATTTTATTTGCATAAAAGTTTGAGAAAATAAAATCGCTTAAGCGATGCTTCGCCAAACACAGTTTTTCAATTATCTAACAAGCTTACTAACGACATACTATAACCTTGCATACTTATATCTAAATGTTTCGACGATCTACCCCATTAACGTATTGTTTGGATCTTAATCACCAGAGGCAGATTTTCACGTTTTCAAGTTTAACGTGCACAACTAGCGTGCCCTTTTTTCCTCCTTCTCTACCTATAATTTTTTCTGACCACTATCGTGTATGTGACATCTCTTCAATACCGCGACATATGAAATAAAAGCAAATAGAAATCGTTTTTATTTACCTTCATAACGCAATTATTCCAGTTGACTGTTTGTCAAAGAAGATATTGGAGAAGTTATTACTTTTTTCAGTTCTACGAGAGCGTAATTTTGTTACTTTTAGGAATCACAGATGAAGACGTTACAGTGCATAGTTCTACTGAGCTGAATTCGCTCTTAGATTCAAAGAGAAGATATTTACCAAAGTGAACTTCCAAGCCCATCAAATAATTCAAACCGAAAACTCGATTATAGGTAGGGATTTTTTAAAGTCTATAGAACTCTTATAATATAACTTTTGACTTATATATGGTTGGTAGGCGGTGGAAGACATAGTTCACCACTCTCCTTCTTGTTGAGAATCGTATTAAGTAAATGTTACACTAAACAAGAGGAGCTTTGCCAATGTTCGAAACATGAATAGAGAATTACTTAGGTCTGTAGGGACCATTGAGGGTTTTGAGGGATTTTACAGAAAAGGCACCTGAACAAAAATCGATACATTGTACATATATAACCGTATGTAATTTAAATGTTAATTGAATTCCCTTCGCATTTGTCACGAAATGTCTGCGGCATTATTTGTTTAACATGAACTGAGACAATTTCTCTTTTTTTTTTTTTTTGCTTTTCTTAGTCGTAAAAAACTTGTTTCCTTCTTTAATATTTTGTTTACTTAAAAAAAATATTATAATAAAAAAGAAACTGGAAAAAGCAGATGTTTTGTGGTCTGTGCACATATTGTGACAGTTATGTGATATCAACATATATTTATGTATAAATAAAATATGATGAATATGTACTTACTTCCACACGAACAATGATGAGATCAATACAACCAAAATTAATAGTAAAGAGAATACAGCTATCATCGCTGATGTTTGCAGTGATTGACTGCTGTAAAGACTAGCATCGAGTATCTGAAAAGACGTATAATAAAAAAATATTAAAAAAACTCAAATGTCTTCATAAATAAAATTAAAACCAAGCACAGAAACATAATTTTTAAATATCCTGTGGATTATCATAAACAATTGAGTGGTAGTCAAAGTTTCATGAATAGTTTCTTCTATGAATAGTTTATTAAAACTAAAGAGAAATTCCTTTTCATCTTTAAAGATATTCTTAACCCTAGAGGTCACCAGCGAAATAATTTTATGCTAAAGTGTGCTAGTGCTGTTTTCAAAACTTACCGACCATATACAGGTTTGACAAATGGAAATCGAAGCGTTTTTTAAAATAAGTGCAGCAAACATAACAAAGAAATTATAGACGGTTTAGATGGAACCTTTCCACGCTGCTTAAATGTATTTTCTAACCAAAGTAAACATAATCATGCTATTGGTGGGACTACGTCCAATAAACATAGCAAAACCCTTAAATCTAATCTGTTTTGTTTGCTACTGTGTCACGGCGATTAGAAAAATATCATGGGATCGATTTTCTATAAATAGATCGCTACTTCCCTGATGGATCATTTCACAAGTGCCGTTAAAACCTGCATTTCTAGTTGTCAGACGTTTGGGGTTTGGGTCAAAACTAAGTGTGAACAATAAGGAAAGAATTTGAATAAGACCGCATCAAAGAGGCCCGAAACTGCTTATGTTAAAATAAAAAAAAGGTAAGACAATTACGCCACGGCTTTGGCTCAATCCTCTCTCACCCGTCGCTTTCATCCCTTCAGGAGGGAGTGAAGATAAATTCGAATTTAACTAACAAAGACATCAATCGACTCTCTTAACAGAGCTCTGTTAATACTCTAACAGTACGGTGTTAAATAGTTCAGATCAATATATGGTTGTATTTCTTCTTGCCGTCCTCCCATCTTGTGTAGTCTTTTCGACTTTCCTCGTAGTTCTCCCGACTGGTAGAGTGGTACGAAGGAAGACGAGGAGAGAGGCAATGAGTGTGGGAAAACAGAAAATAATGTTGCTCTTAAAATATTCTTCCATAGCCTTTTTCGCTAACGCCCTCAATTTCAAAAAATTGTTAAACATAGCTCTGGGAAGAAAAATTTGATTTTCCTTAGTTCAATCGAAAGGTATTTCCCCTGGGATTCACTTGGACTTGTTGCCTACTTTTTATGTTTCACGCAGGACTAGATATTTGTAATAAATACACGGCCTGCATTTTATTGTTAGAAAAAGACGAACTTGAGTCTATTAGAAACGAATTTGAGTTCGGTTTTCTCTGTTAAGGGCGTTAGTATACATCTTCTTAGCTTTAATAGATTGCGTGGATAAGAAATCTTGCGAGCGTTTACTGAATTTCAAAACAGCAATGGGATGTTATTTGACGATCCATTCTTCTTCCTCATATATTTATAGTTTTATATAAACAACTTACACGTGTGTACTAATTGGGAAACTTGAGACTTTCTCGAGCTCTGTTTGTTTTGTCGATATCTTTCCTTTTTGAAGTTTCAAACCGTTCGATAAATATAATATACTTTTTGTATTGGGTACATTCGAACAGCGACAACCGATTAACAAGTCACCAAAAATAAAATCGCTTAATTTTTGATTAATATACGTAATCAAAAAATCATTGGCAGCTATTTAATAGAGAGCATACCCCGTTGGCTCTGACACAATTTGATTTTCATTTGTAAAGCAGAACATGAACAAACCGCGATCTGTGCGGCATACGTGCTTGATTATATGTCGTTACTCTAAGCTTATCTTTGGTATAGGTTTTGAAAGTCGATCGGCGTATTTACTGTTTTTTTTTTTTTTTTTTTTTTGATAATTAATCGCTTTTTCAATAAATTAAATAAATAAAAAGAAAAATTTGATAAAAGTGGGACACACGACAAGTCCCCTGGCCTCCCACAGCCTCCCAGTTTTAATCGCTTTGTTACTGACATAAATGAAGAGAGGCATTTAAGGATTGAGCGACCACAGGTTTGCCTTTTTGGAAAGCGTCTTTGAAATGATCGAAATGAAGTGCGGAAAAGCAAACTCTTAAGTACAATTTGCTAAGTGAAATCACTGAACACAAGATTATAGAAAGCAGCTAAGGTAAATAAACTCATTGCTTTGCTGAAACCCATCACATTTCTAAGAACGCTATGGTAAAAGTCAATGCTTATGTTGATTACTTTGAAAGTCCATGGGACACACTGAAAAGTTACAAGTTTTTTGTATTCCCCTTTATAGTTCGCACCATCTCCTTATTCGAAAACTCTTGTAATTCTTGTCAGCTGCTAATAATTTCATTTATCTTTAATTTATTTATGACCATTGCGTAACTAAATATCTAGCAGAGCGGGAAAAAGTAACAAATTTTTATTGATTTAGTTTTATCTAATCAAAAGAATCAGTTTCATGTTATCACATACGCATAGCGTACTTAGTAGTTTCTTCCTTAGCCCTATTTACATAAGAAATATTATGCGTTATCTATATTATGCCGTACTGGACCACTGTTCAAGACTAATAAATAATAAATTGTCATTTACGCAACACTCTATGGTATTATTGTTCAACAAGCACTATTGCTGATATCATATCGATAGGAAAACAAAGTGAAGTGTAAATATTACTGAAGCTTAATAAAATTGTCCCCAACGGATTTGGTATACAAATCAAACCTGGTGGTGTCATTTTCCCTTGAAGAGAAGCAATCATTTATTTTTCTTCATTTTATACTTAATTTGAGCAGATTGATTTATGACACGCTTTATAGAATTTTTTAGGAATTTCTTTCCTAGAAAATTGTCACTAGGTATGACTAACACAAGTCTAAATTTATACGTTAACTTTGTAAGAGCATGCCGCGGTCTCGCTACCGTGATTCCGGTATTTTGACTATGACCGAGAAATTCGTTTTTATTGAAAGACAAAGATAGCAAATCAATAGCTAATGAAAAATATCAAAACTGACAAACGTATCGTTACATAATTCTTTCCTTCTTTCTTTTTTTCTTTGTTATGAACTGTAATCACTTAATCTAAGTTTTGTAAACATTGGGTTCACTACATATATATTCCTTTACAGGTGCGCGCATTAGCATTCATTCACTCCACTTGCTTTGCTCATTTTACGTTACCGACTCTACTTCAACTTTTCAATTATTTTTGGGTATCTCGGAAGCTTGTTACCATTTTGACACGAAAATTCGATTATTTTCCTTGAACAAACACTTTTCAATTAGTACCTTACCTGCAGCCTGCGAAAACTTGCCTCCTCAAGCAAACTCGTGAAGGATAAATACTCAATTTCATACCACGACTGCGAAAATTTGACCGTTAAATTGTACATCTATCTCGTGTACTTTCTTATTTGATATGGGCAGTCATCCAGGGGGTGTTACCTGTAGCAAGACGACGGGTAGAAAGGAGTACGGAAGAGAAAGAGATAGGGAGTAGCAACAACTTAGAGCGTGTATGCTCGATCGGTCAGTGTTATGCCTTTATCGAATGAGCACTCACTGTAACTACGGCGAAATATACTCCACAGCACTGGGATTTGAAAGCGTAAGCACCGGCTTGGTGGTCGTGATTCTCATTGACTCGGGTATTAACGCGGACTATGTAAGCTCTCGGAGAATAATTACTTGATTTTTCATCTAGACTACAAGTTCGATAACAATTACGTCTTTCGTACCCTATGACTACTTTTCGATAGTTGCCCTACCTTCTCAGGCAAAGCTAATAGACTTCCCGCCCTAAACGCTTATTTTGCGACTATTAAGTATTCCACTCGGCAGGCACCTTCTCGGCAGGGACTTTTCAACTTAACAGCTACATTTGGAATATCTTATTAAAGCACCAATAATCGATTTAACGCCTCGACTGTGATCTCCCGGCACGTTTCCAATATAAACACTTCGTTCCCGCTACTTGCGGATCATTACGTCCCTTCCTCTGAAACAAATCGCCAGCTACTTCCTGATAACTATATTTTCTCTTTGAATGTAAAGGCTTGACTCATTTCCTCAACAACAGTTTTTCCCTTATTTTGTTATCTGTCCAGCAGTAATTAATACGCCTTTCGCCTACATTCTCGCTCGCTGCCCATGATTCGTGTTACGTCGTTACCTTGATTCTTGTAAGCGGCGACTCAACTTTGCCCGTTTAGTTTTCTTTAATTAATGACCCAAAAAAAGCGGTGATCCAAACCACCTAACTTGCTTTCGTTTGTGCAAAACTGTGATAAATTTAATAAAATTTATTGCTATCTGAAAGAAATACTTTACATTTGTTAATTTGCTGTTTTTTAAACTGGCGTTGGCGAATCGTTTAAACGAGTTGATATCTTTTGTAATAACTAAAAAAGTTAAAGCATGAATTACAGGCGAGTAAAATAATTTTCTGAAATTTGTTACTTATTTATGCTTATTTATTGTTCTCTGCGTTTCGCTCAGAAATTGTTATTAATTTTGCATTTGTTAGGGAAGTCTTAGGTTCTCTTACCATTCCGGAAAACTTAGAGTTTATTACTTTCTTCTTTTTCTTTTTCTTTTTCTTTTTCTTCTTCTTCTATTTCTTTTTTCTGCTTTCAAAGTTATTAAATGTAGATGTGTTTCTTTATGCTACAATCAAGTTTTTATGTTTATAACTCTCGGAAAAAATTTTGCTTAGTTTTTGTTCTCTTTGGCCTTTCACTTAAACAGGGTTTAGTTGCTGGTCAAATAAAAAGTGCGGCAGTCAGACGTAGTTGGACAACTAGGATAAATGTGGAAAATATATTTATTGTGCGGTTGTAGTTTTGTTTTATTTCATTTCATAATCAAGCAAAGGAAAATTTAAACCGCTCCAGAGAAACTGAGAAAATTAAGTGCCGTAAATGAAGTGAATTGTTTTTTGCTTTCCTTGTATATTTTTCCGCAAGTGCTTCTTCGCAAGTTGTCTTAATATTTAATATTAAAAGAGAAAATATGCTAAATAACCAGAATATAAAGGTAAAGCTAAGACAACTGCTAACGAAGTCAATGTAAAGAAAAGGGAAAGAACACTAAAAGCAAAAAACTGCTTTCCCTATGAGACATGTCTTTGTTGCATAACATCTAAGGTGGCCGCATAAAATCCGCCTCTGAATAAACCTTAGAAGAAGAATATTTAAGCAATTTTTTTGAAGTATTTCGGCATTCTTAATTGATGAGAAAACATTGGATCGGATGGGATAATTTTTTGAACTCCTAGCCACGTAGCCGCTTCTACCGAAGCTGAATCTTTACACTGTAAAAAAGTGGATGAACGTTCGTTCGTAATAATAATTTGACATGCAAATTAATTTGGACTACGTAGGTTTATCTTCTGGATCCAAACCTCATAAAAACTAGTCTTTATATGCCAAAAAGTTTAGTATTTCATATTTTATGATGAAAATTTGTCCTCAGTAATTCAACCATAGGTAGTTTGGATTATATAGGTGTATGTTTGACGTACGCCTTTTGAAGGGCCTCTCATGAAACCAAGCCTTTTTATGGCGACAAAGTCTAATTTGCTATGAAGGAAGCAATCGGCACCTAATAGACAAGTTAATCATTTGACAAGTAAGTTAAGTTTGCTAAATTTGTACCACGTTAGTGGACGATTTGAGTATCCTCCAATATCAAGACTTTCTTGAAAGTTATGCATTTACATGAAAATAATGTAGACCTTTTGGTGTATTATTAGAAAAACTAGCGAATGACTGCATTATTCGAAGTGGTGTAGGGAGTTTAATTGTCGGTCTTGCTCGACTATAGCATTATTACTTGTTTTGCCTTGTATACAATCGGAAGGTTGTACTGTACTTTATAGTCACAATATTTACTACACCCTAAAAGAAAGCTTGAAAGACTTCATAACGCATATACATTCTTGCTCATCATCGCAAAATTGTGAATCGATCCTGCCATGTCTGTCCGTCAGTGTGTCCAGGTGATGGATGTTGTTATCCCTAGTCGCAAGAATTGAGATACCGGTCAAGAAATCGGCCAAAGGTCCCGCCTACAATAAAGCAAAAACAGACAGACGAATGAAATTTTCTAAATTTATTTTACGTGGCACTCCACTATTCATGCTTAGAAGTGAAGGAAACCGTCTACGACTAGACAGTGTTATAAGTGATAAAATTTTAATTTTTTTCATTTTTCGAGGTTAGCCTTGTGAGTCTTTCTGATTCACCGTCGGGAAGTTATCTTATATATATATATATATGAGATAACGGGATAACTGGGATATATATGGGATAACGGGATAACTTTTTGATATATATATATGCATATATATATATATATATATATATAAAATATATACAAAATGTATATATAAAACGCTCTTATCCTAAATTTTCGAAAACTTGTTCGTCTCTCATCTAAAAATTTTATTTTCAGGGAAAATGTTTTTAAAGCTTTAATTTTCTAACTTAAAAACTTTAATCTGTTTTTGAAAGGGAGACATATCAAAATTTATCTTTTTTATTCTTCGCTTTATATCTTCTATGATAGAAAATTCTTCTTCGAAGAGAAGACGAAAAAAAATTTATATTCAATTTGCTATTGTCACGTCATTTTCGTTCTTCTGCTACGCTTACACATAGATACACAATTCGATTCACATTTTTGCGTTTATTTGTTATAGGATTTCTTAGCTATTTCTTTTTTTTTGCTTTTACTTTGCAATCGAAATGAAAAAAAATATAAAAAAAGTTTCTTGGAAATAATGCTAAACTGTAGAGCACATCTTTAAGTACGGAAGGCACATGAGTATGCATGAGTATGTTTGCATGAGTATGTGCAGAAATATGTATTTCAAATGCTAAGACGTGTGTGTAAAAATATCTGTCGTGTGGAAAATATCATAGTCAGGATGATGTATGTATTCAGAAGAACACACAAACTCGTACATGCAATTGTAATAATGCAGGCATGTGAGCATTTACAAGAAATGCAATTCGAACTGAATAAAAGGCAAAAACGAAAACAAATATCATATTTTGTGGTAAAAGAATATTTAAAGAATATGTAAGAATGTAAAGCAAAAGTAAATATTAATCTTTTTTCCTTTAATTGTATTTTTTCGATACAATAACGATTTGAGGCACTCTGCCGTGTAAACATAAATCTGGACTTCCTTGTTCCGTTAAAACGTTTAATTAAAGAAGGCACAAGTTCGTATACAACTCGAGTCGAGTTATTATTAAAGCTCAATTCTCTTTATCTGTAAATATTCCAGCCTTTGTTCGTTTCAAGAATTGAAGAAAGAAAACTTTTCTTTTCATCTCATTTAATATTTTATCCTTTCCTAACTGCCAATGATTTCAACATGTCCTGCATGCAGCTGCGATATATTAGTACGCCCTCTGATGAACGGTTTACAATTTCAATTCTACCATTTCTAGTTACAACTGCGATAATTTTCGTTAACTAGTACGAACTTTAACCAGCCGCAACTAATATTTGCTTAAAAAAAATCATCCATCTTTGGTCAACGTTGTTGTTCTTCACGTTTCCTTCTTTACAGCACTTTTCCACAGCTTCTCGCCTTAGGGTTAGTTGACAATTGGCGGTGTTGTTAGTTCTCAAACTTTCGTAATATTATTAAATGAGCTGCTCAGCAGCGCCTTTGCTTAGCCATTTGTCATATTAAATTATCAAATGCTGTCTAAACGCGATCCTATCCTCGACTTTCTAATTCTTTAACTGGTACTCGATTTTTTGAGGAAAATTTTAACTTTTCGACTACTGTGTCCTCGTAAGTCAGTCATTATGAAACACAGCCAGTCAACCATTTGATATATATCGCGATACTGAAGTATTCGGTACGCTTGTTAATAAATAAGTACAATCGTCTTTAAGATTTCGGATTCAGGAGAGAAAAGAAAAGAAAAGAAACAAAGGAAAGGAAAGAAAAGCAAAGGTAAAGTGCGGTAACTTGGAATACGGTGACGCGAGATGGGATAAGGTAAGATAGGCTAAAAAATGATCGAAAAGTTCTATATTGCTCGAAAATTATTTGGGGAAGTAGCAAGCGAAATGTTGATCTAAAGGATTTCAAATTGGATGCAATTTGAATTGCAGCTGAAGCTCTTAATCACATTCGATGTCACTACGTTAAGGTTATCTCAGTATATTTATTCATCGAGGTTGTGCTTTTGGGCTGAATTGTTTGAAATTGGAAGTAAGTTGGAATTAAAAACTTATTATTAACTGTGGACGCATTGGTAATTGATCGGTACTATTTGTGGTTTGGTGTTTTTGGCGAACATTTGGGTAACAGTGTTTTAGAAGTAAATATGTGGAGCCCAAAGTTATATATAAAAATTTTCAGAAAAATTTCAATTTCATTTCCAACCGTCACTGGTCACAAAGTTTTCCCGCCAAATAGATTGGATTTCATAAAAATAGTTATATGCAACATGTCCGTAAATCTAGAGTTAGGGATGTCAATAGTATTTACGTACTTCCATAAGCCCACTCTAAGCGGACATAACATATGTATTGTCTTATTTGATGTCTACTGACAAGAGGGAGAGCAATTCCTTTGGTTCGCATGCGTTACCCAACACATTAGTAAAAAGTTAACAAAAAAATATTGAATATGACAATAGTAAAGCAGTTGAAAGATTTCGTATAGATTTATTTTGATCGAACAACAGACTTTCTTACAATTAACAAGAGAGCGCATAAACGTTCTTCACTTGTCTCCTAAAGAATTTCTTTAGTGTTTACCAGAGAAGAAGCAAGAAATCATTGTTGAGTTTTAGCAATTTGTTGCCTTATTTTTCTATTGACAGTAACAGCTGTTGACAGTCGCCTTTTTGCTTTTCATCTTACACTCCTTTTTTCTTCTTCCTTTTCTTCATATTGTTTATTATTGCTATAGTAAATCTATGTTCATTTGGCTATTGATCAAAAGTTTTTTCGCAATTGTTTGTTAAAGAAAAAGTTTTTGACGTCTGAGCTAAGAAAAGTTGTTTTTTTTTCACAAAAAATTATTATGACAAATGACAACAGCATTAAATTGACAGATGTCATAGCATATATTTATTTACCTTTCCAAACACTTCGTGTAATTTAAAGAAGTTTTTAAGTTAATTTTTCAAATTCTATTAAATCATAATGACAGTTACATCAGTAAACTTTTATAAGAAAAACTCAATTCATCAATAATTTTGTCAATAACAATACAAAAACGAAAAAAAAGAAAAAGAAGAAAAAAAAAAAGAAAAACGAAGGAAAAATTATGACAGTTGACATTAGCTAAAATATGACAACAGATGTGAAAGTTGTCGATGAAAGTAAACGCCTATGTGTATAGTATACGCTTAAGTATGAATACAATACGATTAATAATTTTCATAACTGTTTCTTTGAACACTAAAACTAATGAAAAGTAGTACTTTTTACACTTACAATAAAAGCCCCTAAGGCAATATTAAAACAACACCCTTTTAGTTGCCTGTTGTGTGTTTTTTTTTTTTTTTTTTTTGCTTTTGTAACCTAATAAAGCAAAGAAAGCAACCCTTACACACATACGCATTTATACACTTACCGGTATAGCTTCGCACATATCGTTGTCCCAGGCTTGTTGCGCTTTCAAAGCCATTTCTTCTTCGTTGCAATTATGCGCGTTCGACGGTGTATAATCCGATATGGCAGGCGGCCTTGGTGGTGGTGGTATCGTAAATTTCGGAGGTGGTCCCAAAGGACCACCACACTCATTACATTCTATCATATCGTCAAACATTTTCCACATTTGTTTAATTTTTTGGATCTTTTAAACGTTGATTATGAAACTTTTAAACAAAAATTTGCTTACAAAGCGAAGTAAAGGTTAAGCGAAGCAATAACAAAAAAAAAAAAAAAAACGAAAAACAAAAACAATTTAAATAAATTAAATTGCTTAAAAAATTATTGGAAACAGTATTTGGATTTTCTTCCCAAACGCTTTTTTCTTTTGATTTCGTTTGCTTGGCGTTGTCGGCAAATATCGAACGTTCCTCATATTTGGTAATCTGGAAGAGAAAAAGAAAATCAAAATTATATAACGATTTTTCTGTCATAGGATGTAAAACAATATCATTTAATGTTAAGATCGATAGTAAATCTTGATGCAAACCCTTTTCATCGGAATATTTATTCCCTGTGTTCAATCTGAAAGCCCGCATTTTAAAGGATGCCCTAACATTTGGAGCAACATAACATGACATGATCAAAATTTAGGAGACTTAATTTACTAAACAAAAATTTTATTATTTTTCAGTTTCCCTCAGAAATTAGACCTTTTATCCATATACAGTTTGCTTTTCATGATTACCTCTATATATGTCAATAAATAGAGCTACGTGATCCAAGTTCTTCACCGTTAATTTCTTTGTTTTTTTTGCTACTGTGGACCAATTTTCGTCAAATGTAGTATCTTTTTCTGAAGGGATTACTATTCATGAGACATCTTATATGGAGTGGGTAATTCCGGTAAGGTTGACTTCTTTGTCAATTTACTACTATGAACCAATTTTCACCATAAAATGTTAAAAAATATACCTTTTTACGATAGCGAAACACAGTTTTCGTAGAAACGGTTATGTGAGTGAGTGTTCAAAAAATGGTCCCAGATCGCACCAACATAGAATGCAGGAATACCATACATCAACGATTTTGTTGAGAAATTTTGAAAATTGCACTTTTTTTTCCATATAATGACTTTTCAAAATAGAACGTTATGTGGGCAATGGTCGAAAAGTGGACCGATTTAATCCATTTTCGACAGTCCTTACCATTGGGTCAGCATATCTCAATATACAAAATTTTATTAAAATATCTCAAAAATTGAGACCTGTAGCTTGGACAGACATCAGATTGACGGACGGACAGACAAATTTAGATCGATTTAGAAAATGATTCTGAATCAATCGATGTAACAAAAGGTGGGCCTACCTTAAGGTCTTCTAGGTGTTACATTCGTCTGCACAAACCTTTTAGTCAAAAGTTGAACACTTTCTCTCTCGAATACTAGCCAATTAAACAGGCATGTAGATCAAGTGATTTTTTTTTTGTTTTTAATTCAAATTTTCACGAATGTAGGTCCGCTCCGCCGGACCCCTTAAACTGACAGCGCTTCGTAATAATGGCTTCGATTCTGCCAACTCTTAATATTATGCGTCGCAAGAATTTATATTGGTTTGGCAACGGTGATGGGTATAAAAGATTCGGTCAAAACCGAATTGAATTTTCTTACTTCCTATTTCTATTCATTTATTTATTTATTCACACGTGGAAGTCAGCTAAAGTAAGTTAACGGCCGAATTCAATTGACTCTTAGAAGTGAATCTGATATTAACCATTATTAACAATTACTGTAAAGCATAAAGAGAGAAGTAAAGAAAAAAAAAATTAAATAATAATTCATATATAAATAAATAAGAAAGAAAAAAGCAAGCAAGCATGTGCATGGCAGATCTAAGTTCCAAGTGAACACCTGCAAAAGATTGGCAAACGATAGGGATAAACAACACAAGTTAATTTTCGAATCATAGTGAGATGTTAAGATTGCAAGTTCATTTAAATGAGACGTAGGCAAATCGCGCGTATTGAGCATAGTTTAGACTTTAAGAGTCCGATATTGAGATTAAGTTATAGATCATTTAGGTTTCTGCAAACAACCGTGAACCGTCTAAACAGCTCACACTTGTATTTACATTAGCTAAGCTTAATGAAAATAAAGTGCCTAGAGAAGCGATTAGGGCCATTGAAGCTTATCTTATCTAGTAATATGGGCGATGCGAAAGTACCGTTAGTTAGCTTAATTAAGAAGGAAACACCAAGAATAAATCTATGTGCTTCAAATGACCATAAAGATAACGGGAGCAACCTATTTTCCGAAGGAGGAAGCGAGACAAGAGGATACCAACCCAAATTGCTAAGGGCAAAGAGAAAGAATTGCTTTTGAACGGATTCAATTCAATCTACATAACGCCTATAGGAAGGAGACCACATAACAGAAGCGCACTCAAGTGCTGATCTAAGTAAGCACATAAAGAGCGTTTTTTCAAGTTCATTGGACCACCTCTTAATGAAACCTCGCTCGGACCTAGCTTTACGTAAAGATAGCTCAATGTGCAAACTAAAACATAATCTTTGGTCGAATAGACCCCTAGAAGCGATATACGGTTTTCCAACTTGTGTGAATCGACGAAAAACTCAATATTGAATGAGTTCTTCTTTAAGGAAGAAACTTTCTTGCATTTTTTTAGATTTAATAAAAATAGCCATTTTTACTCCTTTTGGATTGTTCCTATCGCATGTAAACGTCTAGAAACGATTGATTCATCAATTGCTAAAATTGTTGAAAATCAATCAATTGTTTGAAAGTTCTTTAAGAGTTTGAGGCGGATTTTCGGCTGATAATTGTATTTGAGCTTTTTTGGTCCTCCAGGCCGTTTTATGTCATCCACTCCACTGAAAATCCCCACTTTTAAATGGTTGAAATCAAAATTGACAATTGAGTTTTGATGGACCGACATTACCATAAGCTCCTGAAGGAATTTGGTGGGCTTCGGTAGCAGATTTCTTCAAATTAAACAACAAAAGGAATCAAAGTCGAAAATGCAATTTTGCGCGCTCCAGCGCGATTGAGAACTACTATTTTAGGTAGAGAAAGGTTTAAATTATCGAATATCGTATCGTTATGTGCGCTGGTATCTCGCATTTCTTTATAATGTTTACCAGTAGAAGTCGCTTATCAAAATTAACGCAGACGCCTAATATATTTCCAAAATAATTTGTTTATAGCAGTATTAATAACCGCCTGAAATATTGTTATTCCATTACTTTTCTTTCCATTCAGAACCAAT
This sequence comes from Glossina morsitans morsitans, assembly GCA_001077435.1. NCBI lineage: Eukaryota > Metazoa > Arthropoda > Insecta > Diptera > Glossinidae > Glossina > Glossina morsitans. Next base: position 164,744 of record CCAG010011981.1, read on the forward strand.
TTGCGAAAAAAACTCTTTTTTAGACTGTAATAATGGCCCACCTCCTTAGCTCTCTTTAGTTAGCGAACTTTCTATCGAAGTTTACAGATAATCGTATCTTAGGTACTGAAATGTAGGATAGTTTTCTTGGATCGACGAAAACACGTTGTCACTCGATTTTGACTTAACGAAGTAAAAGCTTCAAATAATTGTGTGTGATGCTAACTACTAGTAAAACTACGAATTTTTGTGTATCGTCATAAAGAGTGAAGCTATACTCGAACACAACTCATTGATTCAAAACAATGTTGTTCCCTTTCTCCGTGCCGCTAACACTCCCTAACTATGTTTGCTACGTTAGGATGACGGTGAGCATGTGGCTTTTTGGTTCAGTTCCTTCAGCGTGTTGGTTGCATTGTTTGAGCAAACCCTATCTCTCTACTATTCTCAACTAATACCCTCAAATAGAAGTACCACCGATATTCATTTAGTCCTGTGCCAAGGTTATTTATATTTTGGATATCGTTACGCACCCATTGTTGATCATTGTTTGCGATTCAGCAGCACTGTCCGTCGAATTAAGCAGAGTCACGTTCCACGCAAGATTAAAAATTGATTCGTACAGAAATCGATCTGTTTAAACTTCAAAAAATTACGTCGGGTACAGTTCGCTGGAACCTGATTTACACTGTTGCTCTCTGTCATATCAACATAACGACAATTTATTCAAAGTCTCCAAAGTTTTCACGAATTTCGTGTACCCAGTTAACAAATCTTCTTAACTTTTCTTTTTTTTCTTCACCGTCTTTCGTTTCGGTAGACACGATTTCACCAAAGACCAGAGAAGAAAAATCGCAAATTTTACGCATATTTCATTTAAATCCCTTTTACCATTGAAGAGAATGAACTAAAACACAACAGCTGTTCCCTTGCAGCTGTAAAAGGAAAATATGCTAAAATTCTTGATACTATGCTTGAAAATGAATAGAAGTGCAATGCATAACCTCCACATAGTAAGTACAGCAATAATGGAAATCGTGTCATGGTCATTGCTGATAAACTATTGAAACTTCTTTGCGTAAAGAGAGATAAATCGAAATCGTAAGATTTTTTTAAGCAATTCAAACATTCATTCTTTAAAGCTAATGTGCATAAATTAAGCCTTCAATTATTCAATTATTGTAGAAAAAGTAAAAGAAAGTAAAAATTAAAAAGAGAATTCGTGCTGTCGTTAGGGCCCACCAGGATAATAGTTTTATGACATCAGACCTTGTACTCATTAGTATTCAGTGAATTTATTTTTCCCAAAAAGAAACCTAAAGTGCAATAACGCTTTTTGTTTTTATTTTTGTAACCGTTGATTTGTTTAATTCGTTTAATTTATTTCATTCACTTTCGTTTATTTGCTTTTCCCAGCAAGAGTGTTTGAACAAAAAACCCTCCCCATGAACCTTTTCTCTTTTTACTCTAATACCAAGAAGTTAAATGTTTTTCTATAGTTTCGAGTTTTTTTTCGCTTTTTTTTTTTTTTTATTCATTAGAAAAACTAACCCTCCGTCTAACATAACATAACAAACAAGCCTCTAGCAAATGTTAAATGAGTATTTACTTTTCTTTGTTATAGTCATTGTTGTTGTTGTTGTTGCCGATTTATAGAGTTACACAATCTCGCTGATAAATTGTGTACGACAGACAAGCAGCGTTTATATCAAGTTTTTTGAACTTAAATTCAACATATGTTTGATATGTTTGTTCGCCGATGGTATGAATACACAAATCAGAACTAAGGAAGGCAATGAAAGAAAACAATTTATTTGAAATTTTCAACAACATTTGGCTTAAAATCTTAAGCAAAGTATAGATGAAGCGTTTGGCTTCAATTTGAATTACGATAAGAAGAAAGGATTGCTGTTCTTCGAGTTTTAAGACTTAAAAGAGAGACATTTCCTAAGTCTTATGTTGACATTTAAAGATTAAAATATATTTACAAACTTAACGAGAATTCTCCTCTCTTATGTGTACAGTACCAGTTATCAATGTATACTGTATCAGATATCAAACAAGAAGATATATATTAAGCTAGTTTAAACCGCTCCCTAACGTAAAAGATAGAAGGAAAGGAAGAAGAAGAAAAAGGAAAAAAGAAGGACAATTTCATATTTTTATATAACTACAGATATAATCCACTAAGTCAACAAGAAGGATAACGATCTGAATATATTTATTGAGTTAGTCAGTCTATCGATACGATAGCCAATCGAATCGTTATCCAATACTTAATTTCCTATTAAATGATTTTGAAAATGTTTATCGAATATAGAAGAAGATAAGTGCAAGCTAGTCAAATTCAGGAAGAGGGAAAAGCAATCAATTTGTTTTCAGATTAAAACATGATGATGATGATGATGATGATGATTATCATGTTGTCGAATTATTTGAGAATGTTAAGCTTAAGCTTCTTTAGAAGTCAAAAAAATATTTGTCTTAACAATCCAAACTTAATGACAGGCAGTCGCGCACACACACACAAGCACACGACAACAAACAAATCGATAAACGATGATATACGTCCAGACCTTAAGATGTAACTTGCTTTACAATAACAAAAACTTGAGAACCAAAGAAAAGACATCTAAACAGAAAAAGCAAACAAAAATTAATCAATTTTTGAAGAAAAAAAAAAGTTCAAATCAATAGTAGAAGCACTTACACAGTCGAACTAAAATGAATCCATTAAAACGAGAAGATAGGCAATAAGAGAGAGATTTTATGATTGATTTAAAACGAACTGTTTGGTACCCATCATTAATGCTATTTTTAGAAAAAAAAAATATAAAAATATATATATATATACAGGCTATAAAGCAATGCATTTGCAAATAACCTACACATTAGGTCATTTAAAGACTTCATACTTGCAATAATTTCCTTCGCTTCATTCAAATTCAAAGTATTCGTATATACAGTATTCGTATATACAGAATTATACATGTCAATAGTAACAACAAAACCGAACATGATGACCTGTGCTAGATGCAATCAATTGAGTGCATTGCGAATTTTTCGAGCCAACTAAAAGAATCTATGATAAACGTTATCGTCTATGACGAACATTGGAAATTTCGATTCCTACAATATGTAAAAAAAAAACGCTAAAGATTTCACCATAATCGAGAGAGAAGAGAACCCATAAATTTTGTTACGCAGGTGGTAAATGCAAAGATAAAAATTGACCCATCACTGAAAAAAAAGGACAGAGTTCACACCCAACAATGTGTTTCTAAGACACCGACAGCCGTTTTTCACCTATTTTACGAGGTTTTGACTCTAAGTAAATTGAAGTCAGCCCAAGTTCTATAATAATTGGTTTTATTTGAAGAGGCCGCCAGAAAAAGACAAGTTATTACGTTATGTAATTTGTTACGTTGGTAAGTTAAGAAAACATACCTGATCGCCCGAAAATTCGAAAGAAAAAAGTTTAGACAGGAGACCAATAACCATCCACCACCAGATCAATAACCGTTTCTGCACTAAACTTATTATTATTCTTATTATAAATTCAGCCAGAGTACAAAGTCTTAAAGCACTAGCATCTAAGGCTTTCGGTTTTATTAAAAACTCTACCGCACTTGAGATTTGAACCCACGACCATTGAATTGCTAGTCGAGACTCTTGCCTACTCGGTCACTCAGGCGGATGCACTAAACTTAAAAAGCATAAAATGCATTGTAACTGAATATTGTGCCTTTGTGTGACTTGCAGGCGACTTAGTAACGATGATTTGCACAAGAAGCGAATATGCGAATAAAGAAAAGTCTCGTAAATCTTCTATATATTTCTGTGAGTTTCTAGTAATGGGCCTTTTCGACGTTTGTCTTCATCGAGCTTTCCAAGACGATTATTTCCGCTTTTGATAAGCGACCGTTGCAAGTCTATCTACAGTGGCCCGAATGTGCGCCCCACGCGCCGTTAAGAAGACGTGCGCATCGTTATGGCTATTTTCGGAAATACTTTGCTCAAAGACGGTGTAAGATCGCTTTATATTAAGCAAAGAGAAAATAGAATCTTCGGCATCATGTCAAATAAGACAAGTACCAAAATTGTTGTTTGTCATTCGAAATTGAAGACCTTGGTAAGGAAGAATACGGCTTGTTCGGATAGCATGTCGAGATGTCATGCTGTTAAACCTTCTGTGAAAGTTACCGGCATCTGGATAAATCGTCTCATGACTTCTGTTATCAGTGGAGCTTAAAAGGTGCCTTTTCATTTGTAATTTAATCTAGAGGATTACTTTAACATTGATTTAACCATCTTATTTCCATATATGCCTACAATACGGAGAAGAGCAAGCTATGTTGCTACATTATAGCAATAAACTTCTTTGCCGCCTGACAAAAGCAGCTAATTGTTTCGAATTTGGAAGTCTATTGATAGTTTAGTGCCACATATATGTACAAGTTAATCTTTGATTGCACTAGCATTCGTTTTTCTCTCCTCTTTCACTAGACAAAACGGCCAATTAACTGTCTTGAGTTACGAAAAAAACCTCTTTAATGACTTACTTCTCATGTGCCTTACTCGTAGGCAGTTATATGTATATATGTAATGTGTTTTCATCTTTCAAATACTTTCTCCAGGTAGCCAATCTCTTCAAGGATCCACATCCTCAGGTGAAGTTTGTGGTTGTGCTGCTTTCGCGTTTTGAAATCTATTGGTAACGCATCTTAATATCGCACAAGAGTATTCTAATCTCTGTTCTACTTTATGCTTCTTTCATAAGCAGGACAAGAATGTCATATCTTTCGTAGCAAATTTCACGACAAAGCTAACATGCCTTTCGCTAATGAGCATAAACATAGAACGATAGCGTAGAAAAGAACTTTTGCTAAATGTATAGAAATTGAATATTGAAGAAGAAAAAAAAAAAAACTATTTTTCAAATGAAACCAATTAAGTAATTGCTAAGAACATTTAAAAGGGAATAAATTCTTACACAAGTACCTAAAAATTTTCTTTTTTTTTTCTATTAGAGAAAACTTTGGGAAAGAGAATCAATCCTAAAGCAAATGAATGTGATTCTCTTCTCAAAAAAGAAATCCATATTATTTTAACCAAGTGTTGATATCCAGTATAAGTAGTAGAGAACCACGTTTTATATAAATTTTAAAGTGTTTTTCTTCATTGCTCGCACTCTACTTGAGATTGTTAAACTTATGCAATTAAGCAGCTGCTTAGCTGCTTTATCTCCCTATACACCATTACCCTCCTTATTCTAAGCAGCTATGCGATTGTCATTTTTAATTAAGCTGTAGCCAAAATGCCATTTGTCTGGCCCTTGTACTTGAAATTGAAAATTAAGAAAAACTAAAAGAGAAAAAACAATCCATAAATTTCTATATACGTAAATAGGTTCAAATGTAATACACACCCAGCCACATGCTTATCGGTTGTCGCTGTCTCTTTTCGCCTTTCTCGCCTCTCTTTCCTGTTATTTTAATTGTTTTCAAACTAAAGTTTAAATAAAAAAATTTTTGATAGTTTTGTAAAACAAAAATAAAAAAAGGTAACATTTTCATTCGTACAACTACGAGTATTGTATGAGCGTAGTGGCGTGTTTAAATGAATGTGTGTCTGCTAAGGCACCCTTAAATTAGGATATCTTGGCGTAACAAATGTCTTAATTCTCTTCTCTTTCTTCTTTTTTATTTTTTCAAAAATAAATTGATAAATTGCCTGATATACGGCCGTGCGGCTGACTGGTGGAGGGCTGGGTATCAAAGTGGAGTTATGCCAAAAAGTAATCAGAAAAAAGGTAACAAAAACCCTGATATATATATGTATATGAATTTGTGGCTTTGTAGTGGTTGTATAAATTTAAGGAAACTAACAATTAAAGGTAAATTGATATGTTTTTGTTACTTTTTCCCTTTTGGCTTTGAAAAGTCATTTTTGGTTTTCTTTTGTTAGGCAATTTATCTTCTTTTCTTTTATTAATAATATGCTATTATTTATTATATTTTATTGTTTGAAATGAAAAAACCTGGATGCTTTAAAGGCTTTCGGGATTTAAATATGGAACATTTTTACCGATAACTTATTATTGAGCGTAATTTAAATGGTGGATCTGATTTACGACAACAATTTTGTTTGCTCTTTTAGAAAATTCCCGCAATCTATTAGTAAAATACCGTTTCTTGTGGTAAGATTTGACGGCTGTAGGCGTTTTGCTAGATGTTTTCCGAAAACTTATGATTACATTGCAAACATAGCGCGTTATTCCATATTCCCACAAATCTTAATAAATTGTACTTTTTTATGAAATTGTCCGATTTCTTTTCTTGTTTATTTAAGCTTGTGTGGGGAGTTTTTTTTCGCGATTTTTCCGACTTCTCAAGACGCCAAACTCAATAAGGCAAACGCGCTGGCTTCTATTTTCAAATTTTATTATTCAACTGCATAGGTTTGTTTTATGTAAACGCATTCCAACGTATTTCTTGTTTAATCTAATCGACGTTTTATTCTGTTGGCAGTTTCACGGATACGCAGACAAACGGCTTTTGTTCTCATTTGCTTGTAAACTTTGAAAACGATTTTAATCATATGAGATTCGCTTCATACATCGACTTGAAGTGTTCCAAATTTCTTTTGTCGAGCTTTAAAATACAGGAGGATACATTAACTTGTCATGTTGTTACCACTTAGAAGAACGAAGAACGAAAGAAAGGTTTTTTTAATCGCGTCTGTCGTCACTTAAGAAGCTTTCTTACCGTGCGGTAAGCACTTTTTATTCTAATGTGGTCTTAGAAAACTGATTATCGATGCCTAATACCATCTACTTTTGAACGTCTCAAAAAGTAACTTTGCACAGCACAGAAAGTTCATCTCGCCTTAAATCAAATGAACTTTGTTGCTTGTGTTCTAGTTTGTTGTTTGTGTTGGAGTATGCCAAATCGAGGTTATGGGATTTGTCAGTTTCTTTTTTCGAAAAGTGGTCTGTTCTGAAACGTAAATGAAAATTTAAATGCTAACTGGATATTCATAGGAGAACATTTGGAATGAAGAAGCATATGTATTGTTAATTTGCAAATAATCAACAATAACAAAAACAATATGAAAGTTGTAATTATATATTCGGACAGACATTGTCCTAATTTTCGCGAAATTAGAAAATTGTGATAGAGAAGAGATCAAAATTTGATAAGTCTACTTGAAGATTGTGATAAAAGGATAATATTTTCGGAAAAGAAAAAAAAAAAAAGAAGTGAAATATAAAGTTGTAACTATGCTTTTGAAGGAAGAGAATAACTTCTTTACGAATGGTTGTAATTAGATGCAATCAAACTGCCAGAGAAATTTCTATTTGCAATTGTTACAAATGTTACCTTTAACCTAATAAATATTGAACCTCATAAATATTGAATAAATATTTATATATTTTGAACATTTTCTAAAACATTTATTTCGAAATCATATTTAATTAAAAAAATTTTTTTTTTATATCTACAGATTATGAAAATGCGAAGAATAGTTTAGACAAATTCTCTTCTTCGCCTCAAAACACATATATATTTTATAGAACGTATGTCGTGCGTAAGACTTTTCATTTATGAAATCAATAATCTTCGTAGAGAGAATTATTTCATAAATATTCATAACAGATTTTTTCCATTACATTTAAATTCATTTAAAAAATATTTTTTACTCTCTGGAGCTCGCCTTTTTCCCTTCGCTTGCTTCACAAACGACATCTTATCACTGACCAATGCATACAGTTAGATCCCTTTCTGTTTTATTTACATTTTTTCTCGTTTTTCCCCCTTTAAGCTTAACGTCCAGTGACATACTTTAGTTTCCGGTTTCTAATATCTTACAGAGTTTTTCGCACAGAATCCTTTCTAACAACAATGAGAATGACTAGAACAAAAACACCAACACCAACAACAACAACGACAACAAAAGCTGCAAAAAATGAAATGCTTGGCTTGTTTTGTTGGGCAAGCAGCAAACGCTGAACGACATTGACGTGCGGCTGCGATGTGATGTATCTGTCTGTACTGAGGAGGGATACGCTCTTCTTTCGTCAATTTTTAATATTAAGTAAAAAGTAGAAAGTAAAAAGCAAAAAACAAAAACGAAAAAGACGTTCTTTGACAAGTAGCACAAGCACACACAGACGCAATGCTAAAAGCATATTAAATAAAGTGAAAAATTCAAATAAACTCCAACAGCACACAACAATGCTTAGAGTTCAAACATTAATATTAAAATCAGTGAAAATATGTATATTTTTTTTTTTTTTTCATGTTATTTTTCTTGTTGTTTTTCGTTTATTAAATGAAATGCAAAATTATACAAATACCGAAAAAAGAATAGAAAGCACACAGAAACATACATCTCTGGCATTTTAATTTTATTTAAATTTTATTTTATCTCCTGAGAATTAGTTACATAAGCAATAGGAACGTGCTTAAGTATGCTAAGCCGAAGCGAAAGGAAAATAAATTAAGTTAAACATTTTTAATGAAACATGAGTAGAATTGTTGAGCCTTTTTTAGAAAAAAAAAAAAAGAAAAAACAAATTTGTGACAAAATTTAAAGGTTGAGGAAAAATATGCTAGAAAATCTTTACATCATTTCATTAATAATTTGTAATAAAAAATAATAAAAAAAAAACAAGGAAATTTGTACGGATTTTATTAGTTCCCAGGCTTTTGATAATAAAGACATTTATTTTAAAATTCCTATGTTTCTTTATGTATTTGTCAATAAATAAAATTTATGAATTTCTTACTCTCCCCACATTACAATATCAATGAACAACATGTGCATATTAATGCAAGTATGCGTTTATATGTATTTACCCACCAAACACATACGTATACCTTTATTCTGAATGCTAGTAATTTTTGAAAAAGAGGAAATTATAGTTTTTTTTTTTATTTTCTTTTATTCTATTAAATAAAAATGGGCTAGTATTCCGTTAACAAAAAACTTAAGTTTTTGTAAACGAACCTATGGGAATTAGAGCCGATCCGTTTAGCGTCATATAATAAGCTAAAATGCCATTGACTTCTGTAAACTCTGTAGATTTATATATGACAGGACAAGTTGAAATTATCTTTATCGTCCGGTGTTACGAATTGTCGTCAAAGTGGTTTCCTTGTGTCATCTTCTCTTCTTTAAAAGTCCAAAAACATTCCATTCTGGGTGACCGGTTGTGAAGTAAAGTGAGACCTTTTATTTTATGCAACAAAAAAATTCATATTATTATCTATGCCTTGTCGTTATATCGGAAAAAAATAAGAAGAAAACATTACTTAAATCTCCGCATTCGATATGTTCTTGAGATCCATTTGAGAAATGGAACGATTTCATTACAAAGATTTCATTACAGAATTGGATCATTCTGACCTTTATCGGCTCCCAGCAAATGATTGTTACTTGATTTCTCCACTTCCACATGACCCTAAATATCTACGGATTATTATCTTGGGCGATAGAAACCTTCATATCACTGCAATGTAGGAAAATTAAATTTCTTTTATGAAATTCGCGAATTTTCTTTTTCATAAATGTTGAGATGGCATTATTTGAAACTATAGAGAATTGTTTTTTATTTATTTTCGGCCTCTCTTCAATTCAAAGACTTCTAACATTTTTAAGTTTTCTAAAACATTTTTAAGGGGCTTGTACCATTGCTGTTGGTCTTAAGGATTTATTACAAAGCAATTTCTTGGCTTTTCTGTGCAATTTGTTTAATACTTAAGTCGTTATATGTAGGAACTTGATTATTACGCTAAGTGGGTTGGAAGAGATACAAGCGAACATACAAAAGCGGTCAAAAAGAACATATCTGTGTATACATACCTTCATGTACCATAAAATAGATTTGATATTTGAATGGTCATATTCTTCGTAATATAATGAATCCAAGAGAAACATTTATGCTCTATGTTAGGTAAACAACAAGAAATGTATGCCTTCGTTGCAAGCGTTGAAGTTATTTTTGATGAAGATGATGATCGTGACATTAAAAGATTGATTTAAAATATTTCCTTTTCGCTTTCATTATGTTAAGTTAGAACACTTTTCTCGTCGATTTATGAATTCCTTCGCAATTGCCCAATACAGATAAACGTGACCTTGTTCGGTAGATAGGAATCGCAGGAAAACAATCGCAAAAAAAAAAATTCGGAAACTTCATAAAAAGCTATAATAAATGCTTTTTCAAAACACATTGAAGATAATATCCTTTTCTGCGGTGTAGAAGGACCGCATAAAAGTCTGCCTGAACAAAATAAATAGCAAAGAAATATTTAAAAAAACTTTAATTTCCTAAATTAAACATGGATATGTTCCCAACATATACACAATTCAATAGGACTCGTCGCAGTCTAAAACGCGCACATTCTACCTCTTCTCTCTCTCTCTCTCTCTCTTTATGTTTATGCATATTTATATGCCGCATAAACAAATGAACACAAAACGAATCGCATAAGCAGAATAAATCGCATTAAATCAGTCCCACAATTGAGAAGCTCATAAAAAAACATCGCTCCAAACTGCCTTAACTATGTTTGAAAATAATAAAATTAGTTCGTAACTCCTTTATTTAATGACGTTTCTCAGGGAACGACGCCAACGGGTGTTCACAAGCAGTAAAGGGTTGACGTAATAAAATTTTCGTAAACGAGGGTCAAATAGCTAAGCTTTAGATACTTTTAGTGTTCAATATTTTGAACTAAACGGGATGAATTGAAGTTGCGATTTTTAATCAAAATATTTGCACACCCTATACCACTTGTGACACACGGATATTTGAAGTTATTGCCGATGTACGCAACATCCAGAAGAACTTGACACAGGCATAGCTTTTATTATACCAATCGACTCAGAATCACTTTCTGATTTGATCTAACCTTGTCTGTTTGTCTGTGTGTCTTTTTATCCTCTGTTCGGCTTACAGGCTCCAACTGTTGAGATACTTCGATGAAACTTTGTATGCTGTTTTGGCTCAAGAACGCTATTGAGAATGATTCGGATTCGATCACTTTTTTAATCACTTCCCATATAATGAGTCATTTTCAAAAGTCGTTGCATGGATGTTTGCATGGTGGTTTAAGGTATTGAAAGGTGGTGGCCCGCTATAGTACTTTTACATTTTATACCCATCACCGAGAGATGTGAGGCATATTCATTTTGTCAAAACATTTGAACGCCGAAAAGGCCACACAAATTTATATATTCTTAATCAGCATCAAATTTTGAATCGATTTATTCACATCCTTCTGTCTGTCCAGCTGCCTATTCGTCTGTGTAATCTCTATTGTAAACATTGTCCTGACCGCAAGAATGAAGCTGTCGACCTTAAGTTTAGCAGAATCGTTGAAAGTTCTTGTACGCAGGTGAGTATTGAAAACGGGCAAAATCGGTCGAAGGACACGCCTACAGTGAAAAGGAAGTTAGCGGAAATGAAGATATCGCCTAAAAATTTGCAAAAGAATTTTGAATTGACCTAAACTTTTCAAAGGACACGGGCACAACGCGCACAATCCTTTACGACAAAAACTTTTAATTTGAAAATAGAAGACATCAACTGCGCCCGCTCTTCTTTTGCCTTTTTTGGGGGTAAACGGTGCTGGGTATTTGGGTAGAGGGGAACATTACTACGCATTAATTGGTTTTAATTAATTATGCAAATTTACGCTATTTGTCGTATCGCTCTGACAACTTGAACTTTTATAAACACATTCTCCAAGATGTCATGTGGATTAGCTAACAGTCAAAAGAGTTTAAATATTAACTTTACATGTTTGAACCCACGAGGACAACCACACGTAAATTGCTGAGTTAACTTACTTGAATGACTTCATAGTCGAGGGGATAAGACTCGTAACTGCCAAATCGGTTTTAGCGTATTCGAATCTCCTTATCGTGGACCATAATTTGTAGAAGCTACTTGTATAGTTCCTTACACTTATGTTCAGTTGTTGGTGCTTTAAGCCTAAAAATATTGTAAACTATTCGCTTCAAAATTCGCTGTTCGACTTTCTTCTGATCGATGTTTTTCTCTATAATGTTATAATGCTTAAAAAACAAAGTGTTCCTTAATTCGGAGGAGTGTGTATTGTAGCCAGAAAAGAATAAACAAACTTCCCAAATTTTTAAAATGCAATGTGGAGGAACAATTGTGATTAAGTGCCGTGACTACATGATGCTAATTGCAATGAATGACTTTAATGAAAATGAAGAATATTAATTTATTATGCCCGCCGGACGCTTTACTCCACAAAGCATTGTCTCCTAGTAAAATGCTTGCTGACTTGTAATTTTCTCATCCTTTTCTTACATGCATTCCTCATATAACTTAAGTAAACTAAAACAGCATGCAGGTAAAATATATTCCCTTCGTATATTTTATTATTAAGTTAAATCAATAGTTTATATATTAAATTAATTGAAAATTTTCTAGAGCAAGAATAATAAAATAATGATATTAAACAACAAATCAGTTTACTGCTTACTGTACTGGTTCAAAATAAATTTTTTGTTCCTTATGCTTGTAACTTGAGTCAATTATTGTGATTACATTCTTAAAGCCATTCAAAATTTTCCTTAAGAGATTCAAATCAGAGAGTGCAAGCAGTGAAAATATGGCGAAAGTCTTCAACAAATCATATTTCCCCAAATCCCTCACAAACTATGTCTTTGTTCGTAAACTATTCTCAAAGGTTTTTGCCCGAATTCGACCGCTTCAACTGCTTAAAAGTTCAGTGTTCAACTTCAGTTCATCTCTGCACTTTGGTGAAACAGTAAGGGATCTTTATGTTAAACTCAGATTCAATTTTATCCAAATCCAACACCGATAACACTGTTTGTTTGCATAAAACCAATCGTATTCAGTACAAAATATCACTGTATAAATTCGCATTATCCGACGATTCTTTTCATTGATTTTAGCCCCGTTTTTAAGGGAATTCAGTCATTGCGTCAGTCATTGTTACGCATAGGGAAACCAATGACACCACCACTTGTGGTGGTTTTTTCCAAATCCTCGTTATGAAAAGTGAAACTTTTTACGCTTTCATATACATACAGAGTTTCAGGAACGCTTTACATAGGCTATCGTTGCGTAAAAGTTGCACACGAAAATAAATTCAAAAGAAATTTGCGCCAAAATTTCAACCTTTTGCTTTTCTAATATCTATATGGCGCATTTTCAAACATTAGCAGGCAAAGTTGAGAAATTTCTATAGATTTTTCTACAGAAAGTTGATTTTTTTTTTTTCTATCTTGCAATTCTTCCTTTAAACTCTACAGAAAGTATAGCGAACTATTTTTTTTAATCCGATAAAACGGTTTCGAGACAGACAAGCAATCAATTAAGAAATGATTTCTTTGTTGCGTAGTACAACTAACAATGCACAACAACAAGTACGACGTTCAAAATATGTTGCTTGAGAGATTCTCCTATTATAATATGATATTAAAGAGGAGTACATGCGGTACAAAAAGAAGTTGCATACAGTGAATATGGTGCAACAACACATAAAACGAGATCTAAAATCAATTCTGCCATTAATATATCGATTAACGCAAAATCAAATAGTTACGGTGCTGCTAACGTAAGTAAAAAGCACGGCTTGTTTGGATAAGTCCGTGCGATTGAAAAGAAAACATCTTACTACAATCTTTGCAGATCTTAGTGTAAGGCAAATAAAACAAACAAGAAAACTATATTCGGTCGTGACTGAATCTCTTATACCTACCACCGTTACCCTACCAAAGGCAAAACCAAGTAGAACTAAATTTTCTTGCTCTTTAACGTGGATTGGACACGGCCGATTTTTTCTGTTTTCAAAATGAAAGTTCATAGGCGCGTGGTCGTTGTAGGCATGTCCTTCGAAGAGTTTAGGTCACTTCTAAATTTATTTGCAAATTTTTAGGAAATATCTTCATTTTCGCTGATGAGTAAAAAACCAATTTTTATTTCTTTTGAAAAATGGAGATGATCTCACTTTATGCAGCACTGTGGGCGTGTCTTTTACCTCATGACTAGAAAAGTTCCTACACCCATCACCGGAGGATACACCGGAGGACGAACCAGAGTGTACACAAATTTGCATATTCTTTGCATAGTCTGTCTGTCTAGCGGGCTGTTCGTCTGTGTAATGACTGCCGGAAACGTTGTCCTGACCGCAAGAATAAAGCTGTCGACTTAAAATTTGACAGAAACGGTGGACGTTCTTTTACGCATGTGCACATCGTGGCAAAATCGGTCGAAGAGCACGCCTACAGGGAAAAGGGACATAATATTGGTTTCTACAAAAATTTCAACGTATATTCTATAAACAATTCTATAACCCCTATACAAAAATGGAAAACCGTATATTATAGTGTACCAAATTTTATTTTTTTCAATACCCTTATAAAGTGCCGAAACAAGGTTCAAAAATCCTATAAAGTATATAATTTCTTCGCTAGTTTTAAATTCGGAATGCACCTAAGCATGTCCGTTCAGATGTCTACCTGCGCAACAGTGTAGTATCTGTGATAAACATTCTCCCGTTCGCAGATATGTAGAACTTGGACCAAAGGGACACACACTTTTCAAAGAACACGATTACATGACATAAACTGTGAACTCATTTGCTTTTCGTGTTTTTCGCTTGTTACTCATAAAATTGATCATATACACCATATAAACTCGCATTTTTATTCTGCAAATAGAAAAAATCGGCCGCACCTCCCGAATATTATTACTCAGTATGATAACTTAGTTCTTTTCGTTTATTTTAGGACCACGGTGATAGGTATAAAGTATTCGCTTAGGACCCAATATAATTCTCTTATTTGTGAAATGTACAAAACACGTGACAAACGACACGAAATCTAGAATTGATAATCGTTATAATAAGATGAATTCGATTGGAGGATGCAGGTTCTTGTTCAGGTTTTATTTTATAAAAACAATGAAAACTTAATTTTGTAGGTTTAGCTGTTGTTAATGATATTCAAAGTTAATGGCAATTTTTAACCAAATTTTGTTAAGTTGTCAGTTGAACCTTTTAAGTAAGCCTTTCGGGCAGGCACTATGGTAAGTCAAACTTAATGGCAATTTTTAACCAAATTTTGTTAAGTTGTCAGTTGAACCTTTTAAGTAAGCCTTTCGGCCAGGCATCGTGCATCAAATCAAACGTAAATAACAAGTTCAAGAACATGTAAACTAAAGGCAGAACAACAGCATTTTAATGCATAGGTACGTACATTTTATAAAATTGACTTGTTACAAAACGTTACTGCCTTACTCTGATCATGGTCTCTCCGAACAACTGCACTAACTCATACCCTCACCTATTAGGTAAGTAATATTCACTTCAAACCTTACATAGCTTTGGATCTTTTTTCCCTTCTCAATCATATATAAATATAACTTTAAGCCCAACATTAAAGAGCTTCAAACTTTATGGATGTATGTGAAGTGGTACATCAGTTATTCCATGCTTATAAAAAAAAGGCAGGAAAAAATATTGTAGCTTCTCGTCATATAGCCGCAAAATAAAGTTATTATTTATCTTGAAATCATTTGATAGGCTTTTACGGCTTCATCGACTTAAGGTACATGAAAGATGTTGATAACGATGATGATGAGGATGATGAAGAGAAACGATTTCTTTTGATTTTGTATCTGTTTGTTTGGCTGGGTATACGTATGCATGTGTTTGAATTGATCCCAAAGAAAGAAGAAATAATTTTTCATTTTTTTTTTTTGCTTTTTGTTTCTTTGAATAACATCCTTATATTAAATACAAACAAAGAAACAATGACGCTATGGTAAAAACTTTTAAAACAACATTAGTGTGGGCTTTAAAGTGATGGCTTCGAACGAGCCTGCGTTTCTTTCTTTTGAGTGCCGATCTAAAGTGTTTTACATACTTTGTGGCCATTGTATTATTTAAACATATATATATGTATGTGTTTATTTAGGGATTAGCGTGGTTATTAAGCGACAACACTGCATAAATAACTCGGTACTCGGTACAAGTAAACAAAACAAGATGTAAAAATCGTTGCCTATAAGCAATAAAAGCACTTGTTGCTTAATATGTAAATATAAGAACAACGTTTCATTCATTAAAAGCCGCCTTTTTCTTTTGCTTTGGTGTCTCATTGTTGGCTGCAATAATTTAAGTAAATTTGCTTAGCAATCACAATAGCAGTAACAAAACAGAAAAGAGAAAAAGACGAAAGCATCTCTTAGTAAAGTTTTATAACTTGTAGGCAAACACTTTGGTTTCCCTGTTAAGTTTGTCATAAACATTCAGTAAACAAAGGTGTTGGTTGATCGTATGCATTGTATTTCCCTGTCTTTTTTACATATATCAATTTCAAAAGAAATACGAAATATGTTCTCTATTAATATAAACACACATATCTTAATAATTAAAAGATATTGTTGTTGTTTTTTGGTTAAACTCACACACAAGCAAACAAATTTGCTAATTAAAAATTTTTACTTATATCACAACAATTTTAACATATTACTAAATTAAGTCTGCGTGCACACTTGTATAAAAACATGTGTATGTGTGTTTGTGATGTGCCTGTCAACGTTATGACATGTGCTTTGTAATTATGTCAATCAAAAAACATATATATATATATACAAAAAAAAAATTGTAAGAAAGACCTCAGGCTGGCTTTAACATGATTAGAAGCAACAAGAGAAGCAGACCTATACGTACGTATACACAACACAGCCAACGTATTTAATAAACGATTAACATGCTTATGCATGCATCTAGCAAGAGGCGAAGTTTAATGTGATAAACCGTTATTTAAAACTTTTGCTTAAATTGCGAAAAATATTGAGATAAAATTTTGTTATCATTATTGACTTACAATTTATTCGTTTATTATTTAGCTAAAGTAACGCTTGCTATAAGCAAACGTTTAAAGCATTGATTTTCGATTTATTGATAATCCAATCGGTTCAGTTTTATACTGATTTATAACCATTTTTTTTCTTTTGTTTGCTTACGTGAAACACTCACTCACTCGTTGGTACATTTTGCTTATCTTTCCTCTATTATTTTGATTTGAACACAATTTAATTTTCCTTAAGATTAAATTTTGTAAATTTTTGTTGTAATCATATTTTCTCAATTTTTGTCGTTCTTTTTGACAATACCACAATTTTCAGAAGTTAATTCATATTTTTTCTTTTTTTGATTTTGATAAAATAATTTTTCCAAAATTATTTTTTCACGTTTAATTTTATTACTAGAACACTAAACGCGGCTTACGCGCCAACATGTCTTTATCCGGCGGCTTTTCTGAGGAAACTGACTGTTAAAGCGTTCAACAACGAGAGCCAGGCAAATGGTATAGAATTTCTGCTTTTCGTATATGTATTAAAGCGGCAGCAACAACAACAATAGGCAACATAATAATATTTCGTGTGTGTACAATTTCCCTGTGGATGCTAAAAATGTTCAACCACACTCACAATAAAGCAACTTCGTATAACAGCCAGTCATTCATGGATATATGTGTTCTCAGATATACAACATGCACAACATGCACCTAAAATACACTTTGGTTTGCTTTGCTTTTGCTTAATACGGCTCTGACAATATACGATTCAAACAAGGCACGGGTCTCGTTTATATTTCATACGGGCCACATATCGCAGGTAGATAAGTATCTGTATTTGTGTACGTATATTCTGTTGATAAAGAAAATTCATAAATGAAAAAATTTATACTCTTTTTCTCTTTTAACTATGGGGTAAATATAGGTTTAGTTAGTCTCTCTGTCTCTCTTCATTGTCAATGAAATGAATGAGTTTTGAGAATATCTCTGAGAGTCGCATAAGAATACTCCTTTAACTAAAGAGATTGAGAATTGGTTTTTGGTGAGCGTACCTAGGAAATGCAAGAGAGCGTGAATATTTATTTGTTTAGTGTGCGTTATTAAATTTTTAAAAGATATAAGAGTAAAATGATTATTTCTTGCGGTTTCGTTTCAGAAAAAAGGTGTTGGCATGTGGAGATTTAATTATGTTAGTTACGCGATTATATAGGAAAATTTTAGATATTGTAATGAAATTTTGAAAAAAATGTAAAAAAGAATACGTTAATTTAAGGTCTTTGAAACGTTCAAGCTTTCGAAAAAATGATAACATTTTTTAATTTTCACAAAAGCATAATGTATAGCACCTTGTGGACATTCTATAACAAGTTTTTTCTTTATTTTTGGTTTTTACAATTGTTTGCACTGATTAATATTTGCAACATAGATTGTCGCAAATAGATTCACTTTCACCAAATTATTAGGGGTAAGTTCCAAGTTTTTTGGAAGTACAAATAGATATATAACAAAATTATATTGACAGGACGGACAGATAACAACACAAATAGAGTAATGTTAAGGTACCTATAGCCGAAAGGCGAAAGAAGAAGCAAAGAAAATGACGGTCAGAAAGTAGGATGTATGAATAGAAAGCCCCAATGAAAAAATGAATGTCTAAGTAAGACGAACTCCCACAGATGTATGGAGGAACAAACGATTGGACATAAGACTTGACACACGAGCAGAGAGTAGCGTGAACGGCGGATATGCGGGAAGAAAAACAGATCATAGGATAAACAAGTGATTGGCTAGTAATATAAGGACAAACACAGGCAAGTTGTTGGGAATGACTGAAGCTAGACTGTGTCTTATTGTAACCAAGAACATATTTATTTATGAACCTTCTAAGTTGACGTAGTTACAATAAAAAGTAAACAACTAGCAAATCAAATGTAAGTTTGTATTAAATCTCTTCGAAACAAAGGACTGAATGTTTAAATGTTTCAGAAATTGGGTTCAGATTTGTTATTTTGACATTTATTGTACTGTTAAAAACATCTGCAAAATACAAGAGCTCAACCACTAAATCTTTATATATGATATCTGTAAAATCAAAATAAATTAACATAAATCTGGGTCAAATGTATTCTTCGTTAAGCTCGCTTCAATTAATAAAATTTATAAATTATTTAATTTTAGGTAAAATCTTGAGAATTTAACATTGAAGACTGTTTTTTAAATACAATGGATTTTCATTTCACATCTTTTCTAATAAGAGATCGCCGATAATTGAATGTAATGACAATAATATAATAAGTTGACAAATATTTAATGCAGCAAAACAAACAATGGTTAAAAAAAACAAACTATTAATAATAGTTATCAACATTTACAACACTCAACACTAATGTATGGAAATATGAGTTTTTCCTTTGACGATTACAATGCATGCAGAAACTCATAAAGTACATACATATACACGAATGAACAACTGTAAATTTGTTGCAGTTACAGCAGCAACGTAATAACAATAACAATAGCGGCACCAACAACAACGATGACACTTACTATGCGGCATTATGACGATGATCAAGGTCAATGTCTTTACTCCTCTCTCTCTTTCTTTCACTCTTATCTTACTCTCTCAATAGGCAATAGCAACCAACTAACCAACCAACCAACCAACCAACCAACCAACTAACCTCCCAGTGAGGCAGCTAAGCAGTCAAACCGTCAGCCATCCACAGTTAAATAAACGAAACGCAGTGACAACAACAGCACCAAGAAAGAATGCTTTGGAAAAACTCGCACAAATATCTATTTTCTGTATAAATATTATGTATATAGAGAAAACTATATATAAGCTTTGCAACACTCGCGTAATATGTCCAGAAAACGGAAAATTGGAAAATTCTGCATGACAAACGCAAAAAAAAACACAATGTGTCATTAATAAAAAGCATCCCTCTCTTTACAGAGCGAGGTAAGGCGAAAGAGAAAAAAATGTAGAGACTCAGAAAAAGAGACAGGGAGAGAGAGAGAAAACTAAAGTAAAATATAACTACAACTTGATGAGCGAATGAATTTTAAAAGTTGCAGTTATGTTTATAATCAAAAGTTGCCTGAATTTATCCTATGGTATCTAGATACTAGTGAGAAGCCTCGCACCGTTTTAAATGTTTATAAAACGTTTTTTGAGGTGCATTGTTGCGAAAACACACGTATATTTTCCTTTGTCGGACATTATATATTTTGATTTAGAAAAATTATTCCTCCGCTTTGTTTTCTTATATATGCATATATTTACACATACTTGTTTGTTATTGTTTTATAATAGCTTTTTTATTAAATTTTATGAAATCTTACGGCAGGCTTGGTTTCCTATTATCAGTTAGTATTTTCAACACATCTTTTCGGTCATTAGTTTTTGTAATTTTATAACTAATTTGTTTATTGTTTCAAGTGTGAGCGGATATTTTTCAGAGAATGTCTGATCGTTTTTCACTAGCTTTCAACACTTCAATTTTTCATATAAATATCAACATACATAGTTGTAGATACACAAAAAGAGATCTATACGAACTTATGGATACCCTATTGAAGAAGAAATTAGTCGAAAGCGAAGAAATAAATTGCAAAATGATTTTCAAAGGCCTGATTTTAAAGGCATTAAAAAAATAAAGAAAAGTGTGACTAGAAATATTTGCGATTATTGTGACGCTGACGAAGTAACAATCAAACTGTTATTCCATCTTAGCCCCTTCCCTCTTTTAAATATGGTCTTGAAATGCAGGCAAGTGTTTAAAACAAAGAGAATACAGAAATTATATCATATAATCACCAGCCTGTGCTTAAAGAGAATATAAAAAACGAAATTTCGATATTCCGTACTGCTGAACGGGTGTAACCTGTTGCTTTGATTTTTGTACAGATACTCTAGGATCATAATTAAAAAATGGAGGTAGGCATTTTTCAACCTGCATATTTTTTAAAATACGAATGCTGGGCATGTCCTTTGCCTAATCTGGCCGATTCGCGATACAGTTGCGTGCAAGAACTTTCAATATTTCTGAAAAATTTTAAATTCGCAGCTTTGTTTTTGCGACTAGGAGAATGGTTACCGCAGATGTTACCGCAGAAAGATAAACAGACAGACATAGAGAATGACGAACATGCTTAGATCGAATCACAATTTGATATTGATTGAGAACACATACACTTTACGGTGTCTGTGAGGTTTTCTCATAGCTATTGCACAAACATTTTGATAAAATTAATATACTCGCATTCTTCTGCGGTAGGTACAAAGACATATTTGTTTCGTTCGGGATATCTGTTGTTTCGAAAATTTGTTTGTTTTTGTTTTAGTGTTTATTTTGAAAACATTTTTTCCTCTCACATAGCAGTAAGTATGATATTTTACTTATCACCTTTTTCTTTTTACAAATTCCAAGCAAGTTGTGTACAGTAGTTATTAAAGGGAAATCACTATATATTTGAAGTGAAACTGAAAATGTGTTTCAAAGAGTTCAGAAAAATATTAAACAGATTACGGCTTGTAGTTCGTTTCACAATTTCTTGTTTTTCCGTTCGCCCACTTGTCAATCATTTTCTGATAATATCGATATAATTTCAACGTTTTGCGCGATGCAGTCAGTGAAGTGTACTTGTTAAGTTTCCGCAAAGTTCCTGGAGTTCAAACTTTAGTGTCCAATGTATCTTTCATACCCAAGGCCGATTATTACGGTGTTAAGTATTCATGGTGATTATATGGTGGTAATAATAATTTAGTGAGATCTAATAGGTGGTTGCATATACTTTGAGCGGTGACATGAATGGTTAAATTCAATGATTGAATGTTGACTTTCTCTATTGAGTTATTCAGCACATGCAGACACTAATCATGGAGCGCTCAACTTAGCATTTTCGACCTTGATTACTTTTGTTGTGTGATTTGAAGAAATCTGCTGCTGAGGACTATCAAACGCTTTTAGAAGTTTATGATGACGTTGCTCCATCATATCCCTGTTCAGACCGATGCAGCATGGCTTGGCTAGCACGGGGATTAGCAAAAGTTGAACAAATACGAAAATGGGTCGATGATTGATAATATTGATAATATCATTCTTTCGACGCCATCTTGCCAGACAGACGGGAGAAAGTTGTAAAAAGTGATCGAAAATATTTTGATTAACATATATTGCAAAATCCATGCAAGCATCTAGTATTTACAATCACATTGAGTGTATTAACGGCTTTATAACATACCTCGGACACGCGCGGAAGTTTAATTGTTCGTTTTCACTCTTAATTTATAAGAAGTAATAAGGTCAAGCTTCTCTTTCTCACTGAATCTAGGTAAACGTAAGAAAATCAGTTTGTTCCACTATTTTCTTTTTCTGGATTTATATAATTCTCTTATGTATCGTAGAAATATTTGTAAGCAAATCAGCTTATTTCAAAACCAAACCAAAGTAACTTGCTTTGAACATTTAAAAATTATACCATCAAACGGATGGACAGAAGCACAAACGCGTCCAAGTAATTACAATCTCCAAAATGTTTTTTTTATATCCATATTTCCTAAAATGAAAAGTAGGAGGCCACTTTTCCGACAACAGGCTACTTTTATACTAATTTGCATTTTTCGGTTGTAGCATCCAGACTATCGGAGATAATGTAGGATATATAGAATATGTATATTCAGACAGACAAACGAACTGACGACATGTGCAGCATTTTCTTTCGCTCGAACTCTCACTGCCAAAGAATTTGGAAGCAAAAGCTTGACGCATATGGTTGCAGTTTATGTCCACAATTCAAACTTGAACGCAAAAAGCTGAATAACCAATGTATGTAATTGACGCGAATTTGTAGTTTTTAAGCAGGTGTGTTGCAAAGGTTCGTCCCAAATCTAATTTAACTTTTACTTCCCATCAAATATTGCATCGTAGTGCGACATGCGGGGATTTGCACCAACGCTTGTTGTCTCTCACTAGATATTTAACAGCACAACGTTCTGCCGGTACAGTAAACATATAAAGCTCACCCTGAGGTGTTAATAGTTATCCTTTTAAATTAATTCATTGAATTAATTCTCTGTAACAAAATTAAAGGTAAAATATTCTTTTATTAAAGTTACCTTTGTTGTATTGTTGTTGTAGTTGAGAGAGTGCAAAATTGCTTCCGTAACTTATAAATGTTAAACAAAAACTAATTACTCGCACCCACCCAAGATGTAATATGTACTCTGGAAACACCAGCAGCGTTTAATAAACTGGAGAAGACACCCCGAAATGCAAAACAATGGGGAAGAAGTGTTAGTTTTGCACCCAACAAAAGACCAAAGACCATATATTAGAAAATTCAATAAGTGCTTTATTTAGTTCGCTTACTCACCCTTGCCCAACCCCTCGGATTAGGAACAGGAAACTAAGCAAAGCATAAAAACAAAATTAACTGCGATCCCTTAAAGTTTCCAAGTATTACGTTATAGTTTATCCCAAACATACTTAAATGCAAAATGTCGCTGTTTGTTTGTTAGTTTGCGGGCGATTTAATGTTTTCTGTTTTCTCCTTAATGGGTCTCAAGATATGAAAAATCAATTTCATTATAAATAAGAAAAATAGTAAAGAATTGGGAACTAGCAAGAGGTCATCCTTCTAAGGGTTAGAAAACTATACTCTAATATAACTTTCTACTCTTGTTATATTCATCCAATATCAGTGAATGAAAGTACATTCATTTTATTCGTCCGTTTGCATTATCGAGGAATAAAAAATTTTTTTGTGCTACGATGCCTGTGTTTCGATATATTAAACCTAAAAAACTAAGCAAGAAATTTGAAACTTAATTTTTCTTATTTTTATTTTAATCGCCATAAACAGCCACCAATAGTACATTGAAACTAACTCAATGATTTTCAAATAAAGATTTTTATATCGTCCGCTGACAAAAAGCAAAATTTAATTTTTTCCCCTTCCTAATAAAAACTTGGATAGATGGACAGAGGGACAGATATATAGATCGCGATAGCAATAGATGATAGAGAGATAGAGACAGACAAGGAGAGAGAGAGAGAATAAAAAATACCAATGTTGCATTGAAGTTTTACTTAGCCTAGCGTGATTAAGAAAGTTGATCTCCCTGCCAGTTAAATAAACACTAATACGTGCTTTAAAACAAGTAATAACGGATTTTATTTTCTCAATGTTTGTAACCGTGAAAGTTTTGGATAGTAGATTGACATTGTCAACCATACTTTTGGATGCGTTCTAGCATAACCGACACTTAGACGCTGACTTCCACCATGTTGTCAAAACTTTGCATATATATTGACAACTTAAAAAAAAGGGCAATTAATATTTTGAAAGAAGAAATTTGATCAATTAAAGGAACATCAGATAAATTAGCCTGAACTTATGAAACGATTTTGTTTGCGGAAAAGATTTATTTGCCCATTTTTTAATGCCTAACTATAAAAAATGCTTACAACATTAGAGATGCTCGTAACAGATTCTTTCACATACAGAGTCTGAATTTATGGTCGTAGATTTTCGGCTTTTTTCGGAAAAATTAAAAAAGTTACCCAAAATAGTTTCTTCAATTGTTTCATTTTGTTCAAAAACCATTTACACACAGACTGACTTCCAAAAGTTAAGAGGACTTTTTTGGGAGCTCAACTCCTATCCACATAAAAGTCTGTTATACCATCACACAGTTCTGGTTTTGCCCTGCGCACTGTTTTGATAATCGTTGAACGTGCTTGTTATTTTAATTCGGATCTAACTATAATACCAGTCGTAGAGTATCTCGGATTCTACTTAAAGCATTCATAGTCTAACAGAGCAAGTACACATTTTATTAGGTTTAAATTAACCCCAGCAATGTTAGTTAGTTTGTGGTGAAACGAAAATCCTTAGATGAATCAAGCTTCTTAAGCAATTTCCCCTAAAATAACAAATAAATGGTAAACTTCTAAGACACTAAAACAACAACTACAACAATAACAGCCGCAAAATTGCAATCCGTGTTGATAGCAATGCTCGTTACGGTGTTGCTATTGTTGTTGTAAATGTTCTTGTCTCGAACAAAACTTTGTTGAATACATTTTTTACGTTCCTCCGGTACATAAATGTCGGTTCGCCACAATAATTACAACAAAATTAACACCTTTTCAAGTCTTGCTTAGGACTTGTGAAACTACTTTTGATGTTCTTTAGGTTGACCAAAGGTAAATATAAAATCATATATTTTTGTGTATGTACATATATATAGGTGTAGAATTTAGCATGTATTTGCCATAAAATGAACCTGTGAAAATATCTCACTTTTATATTTGTACGCCAGGATTACAAACTAAAGAGAAAAGTATTTACCTCGATATTTATTTTCATTTTTACATATTTTTTGTCATTGTTGTTAGTATTGTTGTTGTCGTTGGTGTTTTTGATAATATTTTAAAGAGGATGCTCGTGCATATAACTAAATACACACAAATACGTACTCACATCACTATACTACTACACACAGATATTAAATTTTATAAAATGCAAATTCTAGTGAATATCTGTAAACCGGAAAGTACGACAACAGAACAAACAAACCAGCAAAAAATGAAAAATAAAAAGAAAATAGATAAAATTTATTGTTTACATAAAAATTCCCCTCTGTCTCCTACTAACCAATTGTAAAAGAAAATTAAAAAAAAAAATAAAACAAATACATAGATAGGTATAATATATAGAATATGAAAAAAGGAAAAAAAAAACCGAAAATACTCACACACATAGCAATGTAATAAATATCACATAAATAAAAGGGACAATGGTAGAGTAAATTTATGTCATACACTTATACACACACACCCGCACAAATTTATTCTATGCATACCCAAAACAACAAAATTCAACTTCGTACACCGACGAAGCGTAGAGGAAATTAGTTATGAATATCTAGGTGCTTAAAATGGAGTCACTCTCTAAATTCTACGTGGGACACACACACACACCTACGTACATCTGCACTTTTTAACACATGCATATTCATGCATAAAACAACTCTTGCTCTCTCTCTCCCTGGTGTATAGAATAGTAATTGTTTTTTAAGGTAACATTCTACACCTATGGGTAGAATACACAGCCGGTTACAAATATATTATGCATGTTCTGATGATATTTACATATGTATCTAAATGCATGTAAACACGCATATATACACAATATATATGTGTATTTACATATATATATATATATATATATATATATATTTGATTATTTATCCTACTTTTAAAGAAAGCATAGCATAGCCGACTTGATCGTACCGCTTGTAACATCAAAACGAAGAATGTTATATGAATTGCTCGCAAATATTAATAGCGAAGGACATAAAAATTCTATCAAACACACTCTTACCGGAAATCATTTAATTGTTTTAATAACGCTTAGGCTTTCTAAATATTGGAATTCATTTCTCAATCTCGCAAATAAACAAACTCTCTGTCTCTAAGCAATTTTAAGTTCTATTTGGTAAAAGGATTTCTATCAATTGGAGTTTGGAAAATCGAGTCAATAACAAAGCACTTGTGGGCGAATAACAAGAAAATTGTCCCTCTTTGCGTTAACGAGTCAGCGCCTAGTACACCGTTTCTCGGTGTTAAAGGGTTGTCGTTTCCTTGAAGCAATTAATTTTAATGCAGTCTGTAATAAAATTCACCGATTTCTCATGCACCGATTGTAAGAAATTAGCCGATTTCATGCTCATACATATTTACATATTGTCGAAATTGTTAGTTGAAAAGTCTTTTCGCTAAATTGTCGTCATAAACTGTGGAAAATTGTCGCTTTAAGGGAAGACGTGTGCTTGATGAGTGGTGTTTATCGTCTCTTCTTCGTGTTTTGCTGTAAACTTGTCGCACAGCCTTTCTTTTGTGTATTTGGTGATTGTCATATCGTTTAGACCACTTGAAAATGGCCAGAACAACCATTTGGACCCATGTAGACCAAAGGATAAGCGAGTTTTCTGGCTGTTCCCAATGTTCTTAAAGATGTTCGCTGAAATTTTGTGGTTCAATTCTTATGTCCATATTGTTTCTGAGGCTATGTGATGGCATTTTCTCTAAATTCTTTCAAGGGTTCGAACTGCCGAAGTCTACGCAAACTTGATAAAGTTAGCAAATTACGACCTATAGCTAAGTTGCTAGTTGCGATATGTGATATGCGAACTATTAAATGCTTCGTAAAAAACTTCGAAGTGCTTTTTAAGCATCATAAGATTTCCGTGCCAGTGAAACCTTTAAGTCTAAGGAATATTTCGATAGAAGGCGACCGTGGTGATATTGTTTTATAAGACATTAGGGCGCCCTTCCCAAGGACTACGGGCTTCTAAAATCAATTTTTCGCTCAATCGCGCTAATTTATTATGAAGCCGAACGACTTTCAGGTATGACCAGCACACGAAGAACAATATTCAAAGCGACTATGCGATAAGAGGTCTCCTTTTTAAGGGTGCTGGCACTTGTTGCTAACAACGATTTGTGGACACGTTACATTAGATATCTATGATTTATATAAACTTTTTGATCGTTGTTTTTGTGTCGCGGATTTGTTTTCGCGACTTACGCAATGTTCCGACCATCTTGTGAAGTATTTTTCTTAAGCAGTGAAACATCGGGTGTGGAAGTACAGTTCCGTGATATTACACCCAGTAGTCCGACGTATTACCTGAATATGGCATTGCCGCTGACTTAGCAATTTTTAGTTAAATTATACTACTTCTACTCATAGACCTGAATTTTAAGACCTGACTGGTAGGGATATACATAATTCGTTTTGAAGTTTTCATAAGAATCATTTCACCTGTTTTATATTTACGTATATGAAGTATACGTAACAGCATATGTATTTGAACATGTATATAAACAAAATTTATTAGTTCAGGTTAGTGTGGCACTTATACACCTCGGACACCTACAACATGGCAACAACAAAAATGACATCAAACAACGACAACTAACCATAATTTAACATCGATCTATACTCACACGTACCATACATGAAAAATAGTTACATACGAAAATTTCACTAGCACACGTTATGACCCACATCTACTACTAAAACACTTTCGCCATGTGAACGAAATCGACAATAATAAAAACAACAATTGTAACAACTACATATATAGTTGAAAACATTTTAGCAAACAAGATAGAAAAACAATAAATTTAATCTTTAAATTTTATATTTATGATTTCATAAAATTTTTAGTGGATTTTT
This sequence comes from Glossina morsitans morsitans, assembly GCA_001077435.1. Classification (NCBI taxonomy): domain Eukaryota; kingdom Metazoa; phylum Arthropoda; class Insecta; order Diptera; family Glossinidae; genus Glossina; species Glossina morsitans. Next base: position 192,851 of record CCAG010011981.1, read on the forward strand.
TAACAAGTTTACGGTTGCCTCCAATGATTTGTTATTAACTTGCAACTAAACGCAAAACATAATTTAATTATAATAAATATTTATTTAAAATTTTGCTACGATGTGTACGCATGTGTGTATGCAAAAATGTAGGTCAGTCAGATAACAAGCAAAACGACATTAGGATTATCCTGATTATTATTAATTATTATCCTTATGTAAACAGCACACATGTGCAAAACATGAACACAACATCAAAACCCATACATACATACATATTTAGATAGATATACATTCGTAACACCTTGAGTATAGTACAACGCCGAGTATTATGCAATAAACCGAATAAAAAAATAATTTTTTTTCATGTATGCATATATACCTATCTATACATATACGTTTATTATGTATGTATTATATGTACATTTCACTGATCATTCCTCGTTTTACTTAGGGTTACGATATTACTATGTTTAGCCCCTTAGTAAAGATATATCTGCATATTAAACATGTCACAAGCAGGATTAAGATTTTTCCCCTCAGGATATTACGATATAGGTGTACACGCAAGCTGCAGACTGTTATTTTCCATTATTTTTGGTTTTCTTGTTTTCATTCTTTCTTATATTTGAGGATTTAAAAAAGAATTGTTATCGGAAACATTACATTGCGTTTACTCTGTTCAAATAGTATAGATTCCGGATTATAAAAATAAATAAATAAATAGCGAAACGTTCATCTACTCAACGCCTAAACTAATTTACATATTGCGTAGGTAGGACACAACATTTCAACATTTTTTTTTACTCAAACATCGTCGATATTAAGACGCTGAAGTTAGTCATCATGTATACCGGCAGGTCACGAATAAATTTAATTGCTTTTTTTTAAATAAATAAGTTGTTTATGAAGAGTGCCACTAAAGTTCAATTGGCATTTAAACTCATTCCCCTTTCAACTCTGTTTGAAGTTCATCAAATTATTTAACACCACAAGCAGACGCATCAATACAGTTCAAATAACATTTCCATATGGTTTCAAACTGAAAATCGTTAATGAGTTCAATTAAGTTTTCGAGCTCTCATCACATAAAAGAAATCGGCGAATGAACTCAACGCTTCGTTCTGTATTTGAATTTCTTCGAGATATTAAATATATGTATTGCATACTGAACCATATGCACCGACGCACATTATGTTTCGTTCGAATTCTCTACAGGAATACTTATTTACATTTGGGAGCTAAACTATCAGCTCCTCCATCGTAATTGGAAGCTTCGCTAATCGCTTACAAGGGTTCGATTGAAGTAAGAAAGAAAAAAGATTTGACATTAAATAGTAGTTCTGCTGCCGATTAGAGTTACTTCTAAGAGTCAATTAAATTCGACTGTTAAGTTATTTTAGCTAAGGTTCACGTGTACATAAATAAATAAATAAGAATAAAAATTTTGGGCACTTGTTGCAAAAGTTTCCCAAAGGGTACACTGCTGCAGCTCGAATGGAAAGTTCTGCCTCACCCAGTGTACTCAGCAGACGCAGCGCGTTCTGATTACCACTTGTTCAGATCGATGCAGTATGCCTTCGCTGGCACGCGGTCTCGAAATGCTGAAGAAGTGCGAAAATGAATCGGAAAGTAGGAAAAAGTAGCGGAATATGATGCAAAATATTTGTGAATGCTCTTTTCAAGTGATAGAATGATTAAAATACATGCAAGCACCTAACAGATATGGGTTAAAAATGATTTCAGCCTCTGGAATTTTGTAAAAATTAAATTTTTTCTCCGTTTTTACAAAAGCTTGCTCCTGTGCCCCCAATGACACGCATAATTGGTGAATAAAATCATTGAGAGTTCTGTGGTTTATTGAAACAAGCCAATGCTCCAACACGACTCAAAAGTGAAAGGTCCAATAGAGTCATATCGCATGATCTTTGCAACAAGCTCACATAGGTATTTTTGGGGATTTAATGTTCGATGAACTTTTTTCATAATAAATTGATGATGCGACGCAGTGTATGGCTTGTTGTAACATTTTGTTGAAGCCACATATCGTCCAAGGCGAAATTGTCTACTTCATGCCACAAAAAATGATTAACCAGGTTTTTGAGGGTCACTGTAATGTCATTTTCATGTTCAAAAATGACAATTTTAGTCAACAAACTGCACCCACAACTTATTTTTCCACACGTAAAGTCTATTAGGAATATCAGATGTGCCTTCTTTACACCGAAGGGACAATAATCCTTATTTACGAAGCAATTTTACCAAATATGCGTTGCGTCCCAACATGCACAACACGTAACTGTAGATTCATTGTTTTCGTAACAAGTTGTAACCATTTCTGTACGAGGTATTGTATTTCACAAAAAATGGTAATGGCCGAAAAAAGTTGACCCAAATTTCAATCAAAAGTTTATTTTATTTACATATTACCTTCAGAACCACAAAATTTATGCCCTATAGCGCAATACAACTTATTTACGAGCAAAGTGATAAGTAATTAGTGATACACGGTAGCATTTTATTTCCTATAGTAACTAATTATTTAAAATTAAGGTAAATTCTAAAACTGCTCAGTCAGGTTACGATAATAATTGTAATCTAGGAAGCCAGCTGTTGGTTGCTACACCGCGATCACACTAACTATGAAATCCCAGTTATTGGCTACACAGCTGACTGTTTGTAGGCTTAAAGCAATATATTATTTAATGATCTTGGAGATTTCCTTCCCAGGACATCGATGAATTGATGAGGGAGACATGGTGACATGGCGACTGATGTCTATAAGTTAAATGTTGCCAATTGCTTTCCCTGTTCTTGATATGTGTGACTTCAACTAGTGAAGTTAGTCTAACCCCTTATTATTCTGTGACAGTAGGCCTTTTTTGCTTTTCCTTTTTTCGTATTCACACATTTCTCATTTTCACTTTTATGCTTTCTGTCTGCCAAAGCTTAGTCCTCATGAAAATCCCGATTAAATTGATTACGCGTAGGCATTTTTTTGTGTCCAATATATTCCAGTTACTAAAGCTTTATTAGCTCAACTAAACAAACGCCCAATGTCCCCCCTCTCTCTCACTCTATACATCTCACAAACAATCTTTTTGTAATAATAATAATAATAATTATTATTATTATTATTATTATTATTATTATTATTATTATTATTATTATTATTATTATTATTATTATTATTATTATTACTATTATTCAAAGTTAGTTAGTTGCAATACAACCAAACCAGAATGAAAAAAAGAAAAAATAATCATAATAACAACAATTCAATGCGAACACTAGCTACCTAACACACATACATATATTCCTCGGGCTACAGTAACGCAAAAATAAAGAACCGAAGAAAACTGTTGACAATGTCAAAGCCAATAGTAGGAGCAGAAAAAAATATTCACACGATTTCATTGCAACCAAGTAGCTTAAGAAGCAGAAAGTTCACCTATTTTTTGATCGCAGTTTGCAATCCTACATACATTAGGTCTAAATGACGTTATCCAAATTACAATGTAGAGCTCACATGCGGAAAGTGTAGCAACAATAAAATGAAACCATTGCAAACCATGGCAACAGCAAAAAGGTTGACCACTAGGCATTCCAATATAAAATAGCATTTTTTACTTTTAGAGCTAACGCTGAGGTCTTATCATAAAAATTAAAATAATCGTTAAAAGGCCGGCACGTAACGCGAAGTGAGTGGTAGGCCTCATAATTAGTGCGAGTTTTTGGTAGCCTAATAAGCCAACAATTGCAGGTGACGCCGTTATATGAATGTCTATCTCGGTCAGTAAAAACGACGCATAACACCCACCAGACAGCACTTTTATAATAAACGGCACGCGTATGTGTACTCTGCAAGCTGGGAAAGTGAATAAGCTTAAACGGACTCTCGTAAGAAGGCAATGGTACTAGTAGTGCCTGCAGTTCGGCAACCACCCCACCATAGGATTCTCCAACGTAGGCCTAACAAGCCCCGTAAACAATCCCTTAATAATGTAGGGATGGTTAAATTCATACAACCGACGTCTAACAAACCCCAACAGAGATTTCGCGTTGCTAACGCACGCTTGAACCTGCAAACCTAAGCTCAATTTGCAATCAAGTATTACCCCGAAAGGGTTAATCTTATGGATGTCAATACAACAGTTCATAACAAACGATAGTCCCCTATAAACGTTGACAGTTTGCATTGCACCAAGCATAGGGTTCAGGAAGGTCGCAACGCATGCGCTTGTCCTCCTCCTAGGTACTAAAAGAGTAAAACGACATCATCTTCAAACATTGTCACTTTAGAACCTTCAACGCCAGGTGGTAAGTCATTAATAAACTAATTAAAAAGTAGCGAATCCAAATGACTCCCCTGCCGAACCACAGTTATGACTTGTGTAGATCGTGACTTGCAAGAACTAAACAACACATGTTGTGTACGACCAGTTAAATAAGATTTAAACCACGCAACTTAAACTAGTGTCTATCTACGACATTCTATGTAAAGGCAGTTTATGATCAACTCTATTAAAAACCTTAGAAAATTCTGTGTAAATCACATCACTTTGTTTGGCCACCGGGAATCCATTGTAAATATGGCAAACAAGTTCGTGCAGGTTCGTCATGTTGAGAGGGTGATAATATAAACATCGATAACAGTCGAAATTTGTTCACTAAAAGAAGCTCAAATCGCTTAGGTAGGAGCCTCAAGTTTAGAAATCCTTGTATAATTTTCGACATTGTTTCTAATACCATTCTTGTGCAGGGGAGTCAAAAAGGACTCTTTCCCCTGCTCAAGAAGATGTCCTTTTCTAACACAAGAATTGAATAAGAGAGTAAGAGTAGTGTATAAAATACTAGCACAACCTCAAGATACAAGAGGGTACCCTTTTCGGACCAGACCAATACGATCATTTTAAAGCAGCCATCGCAATAAAAATTTCAAGATCATTAAATGGGACATAACGAAAAAAATCAAATGATCCTATCTTATATGGGCACTATATATCGTTGCACTATTCACGAAAGCGGAGGAATTAGAAGACGCAGTATTATTAAAATGCAAGAACGAGGGGAATCCACTCATTTTTCGCTTAGAATTAGCAAATTTGAGGAGGAATTTCTGATCAGGGGTTCTCATTTTGCTAATATAAGCATTATAACACCCTTCACTCAAGGCTCTAAACTTGTTTTTTGCTCGAGAGTAATTGACGAAATCACACACCAACCCAATTTTCTTACACTTCTTGAAATGGTTATTTCTTTTATTGGGGGCAGCTTTTAATTCCGTTGAGAGCTAAGCAGATGAACGCACACGCAAAAAATGCCTTCTAACAAGGACGCACACGAATATCGCAGCATAAAGTCTCGTATAAATACTACCCAGAAATCCCTCGAAGTCGTCATAGTCGAAATCCCGAGATAGATAACTCAATCAGATAACTCAATGCTATTGCACTTTATCGTGTTTCTTTCTTCCTTTTTTGTTGCTTTATTGGGTTTCGATTTCGTAGTAGTGGTGAAGTTGTTTAAAGGTCTTAGCATAACTCCTGATCCTGTACTAATTGGTTGCCGCTAAATCTCGGCCGACTTTATCTTTCCCTGTTTCTTTTTTTTTCTTTGTTATTTTATATACATTGTGGCGCAAAGTGCGCGTAACGCAAACATAACGCCTGAATCATATATATAACGTTGGATACATGTTTGTTTCTGGTTCTCTAGTGAATGAATATAAATTGAACGAAACTTGGAATATTTAAAAAAATTACTTAATATTTGTTGACTATTAACAAAAACTACGAATATTGAAAAAAAATTACTTAATATTTTTAAAAGAACAAAAATTCAATTTTTGAAAGCCGGCAGCAATTCATTGCAGACAAAACATTGATTTAAAAAAAAAAAAAAAAAAAAAACCATATTTTTTCTATTCGTAAAGCACTACTCAATCATTCATCAAAACATTCGCATTCACATTCAAGTAGCATCGCAAATTCGTCTATGTCTATCTATCCACTATACCACAGTATTGTTATCATTGTTGTTATTGGTACTGTTGTTGTCGTCGTCGTTAGTTTTGGCTCAATGTCTGAATTTAGCTGTATAAAGCAAAAGCTTCCATTTCCCATTTCCCAGTTTATTTCCGTTGGCATTGAAGTAACAGTAGTTTTGCCAAAAAAAAAACCCCTATATATATATATATATTAACGCTGTCTGTGCTTCGAAAAAACTTTTCGCAACTAAACATTGATATAATAAACTTTAATAGAAGTGAAAGCAATAACAACAAAAACTACAATTTCGTAAGAAGAATTATTTCAAGAATTTCCTAGTTTTTAATAGAATATAACGGCCACACCATTAAATGTCTAGCAAGAAAGAGAAAAGAAAGTAACATAAGAATATTAGTGAACTTCTTTATAAAACGTAGAGAAAAAGAGAAACTGTCTTTTTAGAATTATATCGTTAGCCCAACGATGGCCTACTACGCTCTCTCCGCACAGTCACGTTTATATATACGCTTTCAGTTTTTATAGACACCAAGAAATACTAATTTTATCATATCGCTTGTAACGCTCAGAAGTATATCACAAAGTTGCAATTAATTCAATCCCATTCTTTTATTTACCCATGAGACTCTTGGCATTCTTCACTTTCTGCATTTTTATCTCAGTGTAAATGAAATGCAAGTTCTCTCATTAATTTGGCTAAAGATGATCTTAAAAGGTTTACCGAGATGCTTCTGCTTAACACGAACTCAGAGACGGGCTTGTAATTAGTGAGATGTAATTAGTGAGTATTTCTATGACTTTGTTTCCCCTCCAAGATTTTGGTTTTACATCGCAACTTTCGCTACGGCTTTGTTGCGTGTTTCAGTTGGAGTTATTAATGTATACGTAATTCTCTCATTTTCATTTATTTATTTATTTTTTGATAGTCTTAAACGTGCACTATTAAGTGTAGCAGCAGTTGTGGTAGACAAGTGGTGGGTATCCAATATTCGCTGCAGTTTCATAAGATTCCCCACAAATTTCTTACTTTTCTGTTATTTCATTACTTCACGGGTTGTTTTAGTTTTCAAACAATATTGCTAAATTGTGAATAATTTAATTAAGCACCAGACGGCTTATACCACTAGCGCAGTGCCAGATGGAGAGAAAGGAGAAGAAAAAGAGGACGGAACAGAAATTGTCTGAATTGACTGTCAAATCAAGTGACAGCTGGCCCTTTACATTTGTCAAAACTTTTTTTCTTATTTGAACTTTTTGTATAGGAGGGCAGGAGGGCAGGAGGGCTTCTCATGCAGAAAATAAAATTAAATAAATAACAAAAGTGAAATTATATTGGGTTTAAAACGACGTTTCGAATGCCCCAGCGCCTTTACTCACATACAAGGAGACACATTCCTTTTGTTCGAGTAAATACTCAATTGGCCTTCAATGCCAAGGCTCTTGTCCGGGTTGTCTGGGAGTTACATACGCGTTAACATATCTACTATACCTTCTTACGGTATATATGAGAGACAGACTATAATGAACATTTAGCGAGCTTGTTGTTCTTTAATTAAATTCTCTTTTGAAAAAGAGTTTAATTATTGAAACTAAAACTTTATCAAATTATAAAAATTTTAACAAACTTTTGAAATAAATAATTGATAAATAAATAAAAGAATTGAAAAGATGATTGGTGTTTGAAAAGTTTTCCCCATCGACTTCATCGAATCTTATATCGGTAATATGCATACGCTTCATGAGAATTTTTTTTTTTACATAAGCATATAATTGTAGGTGTACTCGCCGGAAACAGCTGACAGCATCACCAGCACTATACAGTAAATAAAATAGTAGCTTTTGACATCGGTCAGGCAAGCAGACACGTTGCAAGTTATGAAAGAAAAAGTGTATTTTAATACTTATGCTAGCAGTTCCAGTAATTGCAATTGATTTGACTGAGGAAACTATTTTCTCACGCATGGGATGACCACTGCAAAGTCACTAAAATATTCTTTCTTTCCCGGGTAATGGGATCATGAAAGACAAAAATATGGATAGGGGATAATGGGGAGAGGGTTCCTTCAGTCTTTATGAGCAGAAAGCAAGTCACAAAGTATTTTGGCGAATAAACTTCCCAACTAAGAAGAAAAAGAGATGAGGGGAATTTTATACATCTAGGGATTAAGGTTTTAACCAACAAATGATTCACGACAACAACACAAGAACAATCTAATTTCCCACATTGCTGGAGATTGACAGTGAGGCAGGTTTTTGTTTCTCATATTTTCGAATACGTAGTGGACATATAAGTCTCGCCCTGCTCGATAGCCTATCAATAATAAAACTATCAATACTGTGAAGTTAGTGTTTGGAGCGGAAGCAGACGAATGACTACAACAGTCAGGTCATGTAAAAAGTGTGGTATCATAGGGCTACGAGTACAACAACACTAAGAGGAAGTCAAATAAGTGAAAAAGTTATAAAATAAAGCGCCAAACAACGGCATAAAAATGTAATTAAAAATTGTTCTAGAAAGGGTTCTTCTTGGCCCTTCCCTTGTCGAATTTCTCCACGATATTAGGTTTTATCCCTTGCTCCAATCAGTATGTTTTTTCGTTTTGCTCCTTTCTGGTTAGCCACGACGTTTGTATCCGCCGCGATTTCTCAATCAGAGTACGGGGCGCAGTGTGAAAACTTACTCAATCTTGTCTTCCTATGGTTTTTTATGTTTTCCGGCCATGCATTACAATTACAATCTAATTAATTTTAATCTTATTTTTTTTTTTGGAAATATTGTGAATTTAAAATAAAAAACTATTTTCGAATCTCATATGCGGATATGATCTGGAGGAAGAAAGTTTATGGAGTTCATAACTCCTCTGTGAGAGGAAATGGAAAACAATCGAATTGCTTCTAATATACTAGAGAGCAAAAAAGTCGCACACCTCTTACATTTTCACTTCGAACTGTTCAATATCGCGGAAGCAGCGCTATGTGAAACGAGAAATTTTGGACATCTCTATTGTGTTATTGTACTGATTTAAAGGTTACTGTAATGAATTTGAAGGTAAAGGGTAGGCATTAAGTGCTTCCAAGAGCTAACAGTGTGTATTTTAGTTTAATTTAAGTTGTGTTTGCAAACTAAATCTAATTTAACAAATATTTAAGTTTGAAGTGTAAACGTAGGCGCTGTGCGATTTTTTTGCTCCCGAGTGTTGTTGCTGTTGTAGTGAGACTGAAATCAGTTTATATATATCACTTTATTTGGCCTTCCGCTAATGCAATTTTTCAAAGGCAAATTTATTTTCAATAATTTTCAAATTGTTGCATTGTTACACGGAAAAAATTCATAATAATTTCTTTCCACTTGCCGTAAGTGACTGGTTTGCACATTGAATGAATTATATTATGACACAGTTTTGCTGTTCGATTTGTAAACAATTTCAAAGGTTTTCTTTTGAATTCGCTATGCCTCCCTGAACTCGCTGTACCTCCTTTTGAATTCGCTGTACCCCCTTTTCAATTCGCTGTACTTCCCTGAATTCGCTGTACCTCCCTGAATTCGTTGTAGCTCCTTTTCAATTCGCTGTACCTCCCTGAATTCGCTGTACCCCCTTTAGAATTCGCTGCACCTCCCTGACTTCGCTGTGACCAGACTGAAATCTTTTCGTGACCGAGTCTGACAATCAAGCCGTTATTTGTTTGAGTGCGAGCTAATCACTAATAGAGTTACCTTGACAAAGTCTCTTCGAAATAACTACAAAAACGAAAGTCACACTTGCACACAATACAAATTTGACAAATGGTTTCTCATATAAAATAACAACAAAATGACAACATAATCCGTAACCTGCGTTTTTTCTTCTCATCTTACACACTGAAAATTCCGTAAAATTATTGTAGTGTTAAAAGACGGTGTGGATCAAACGAAACGTATACGACAAAGAATTTTAAAAGATGAGAGGAGGAGAGGAGGAACAAAAAAAAAATAAAAGTTACATTTTTTTCTTTTTCTATTTTCTGAAGTCTGTAAATTAAGCGACATTTACTGCATGAAAACCCGAAGAGAAGTTGGTACTACTACCAACAAAAGAGGAGAGCCGCTGCTCACAAAAGCCAATGCAATGATAGACACCTATAAGCCTAAGACGTATTATTGAAAAACATATAAAAAAAAAAAAAAAAATAGATAAATTTTGTAATTCTAGATAAGTTGTTTAAAACAGTAACAGTATCATGTCTAGCTAGGTAGCTAGTTTCGGAAGGTTTGGTTCTTCAGAGAAACCACCACTTTATGTTTTCTTTTTGTGTTAATTATTTAATGTCTGTAGTATAAGTCTTTCTCTTCTTTTCCATGGTTTTATGAAAGATTTACAACTTTATTGATATAAAGAAATGTTTCTATCATTCATGCTACCATCCATCCAAAAGGCTTTGTAAAAATGAAACATTTGCTTGTATAAATTATGAATAGGGCGAATTTTCTTTTCTTTCGGCTTTCTTAGGTTTTACACATCACTGAACGATGATCACAAGATAATGACGAACTTATCCTTTTCTTATAGAAATCTATCGGCCTATTATTGCGAAATTCTTGTGGTTATGTTTATAATTTTTTCATTCACTTGGGTGTAAGTAAATAGTATAATAAAAGCGGACTTTTATTTCCTTGTGTATTTGCAGTCATCTTTTAATGTACATGACGGTAAAAACGTTCTTTGAAAAACGGTTTTAAATAGAAGTGTACAAAGGAGAGAAAAAATTTGTGACGAAAAGAAAATTATTTTCAAAGTGTAAGTCGATTTATCAAGGAAGGAACGACCAACGATCCAAACTGCTACGGTCTCAGTTCTTCAATACCAGCATTGGCTTTCGTAAGATATATGATTGGATAGACAAGCGAAGCCCCAAAATACGTACTCCGATGTATCGTGTGTGGTATGTTATTTCAATGCGATACCTTTCAAATACTTTCTTGCGAGTTAGAAACAATACGGACCTAACTATCTTTTTTTTATACGTGGTGCTTTCGTAGATGAACCCATAGAGCGCTTCAGCTCGTTTTGGAATTGAACTTAACGAAAGTGACAAGGAAATAAGTAATTTGTTCTTTTACATGAGGCTTTCAAAGGGCAATCGTGATTACAACAGACGCATGGTGAATAAGCAAAAAAGAGAGTTACCTAAGATAAAGGAGTTTGCAGTTTATTTGATCCTTATTTCACGCAGGGCATAAAGGTGGAATAGTCGAATCAGTTTGTCGCATTCGTCTGTAAAATACTATTTTGCAAACAATCGACTAAAGATGGGCATAAGACCAAAGCCCCGCATTGATTATATAAAACCACTGTATAACAAATGCAAAACTCTGTCATAACTTCTACAGGTTGTACACCGTTCCCATACAATTCCTGGAAATAATGGGAATATTATTTACCGATACTCGGATAACTTCTTATATTTTGTTTTTTTACTTAGCCTTGTGTAGGTCTTAAGTAATAACTTGACTAACGTTAATCTAATGAGTTAAAATTATAAATGAAAATCATGTCATGTTTACGAAGATAGGCATTCTCCAGGATGATAATACAATTTTTACAAGAAAAAACTGCAATTGCCTACGCTCTACCAAATTTTTCTATCCGCTTAAAGAGTTGTTATTGTTTTAGAAGAGTTTATAGTTCAAATATTTAATATACTGTGTGCTGATAGGAAATTACTTGCTTAACATTTTCATAAAGTATTTTCACAAAACATCATCGATACATTTAATGAAAGACAATTAGCGCAAAACTTCCTTAAAAGTTTAGGAAATTAATTAGTTATCAACTAAAGTATACTTAAGCGACACGGAGGCTATTATATTGCTGTTTGTCTGCCTACAACTAGAATTTGTATGATAATAACAAGAGAGAACATGGAATTGCCTTTTAGTTGCGTGCTTTATTTGGTTATTTAGTGTATTATTAATATTCTGTCGCATGCTCTTTTAATTGCTTTCGGTGTCTTCATGGCGCCTCTAGTTATCATTTATTTACAGGTCTCCTGGGAATAGCCGCAGATTTCTACACAAAAAGTGTGAAACAAGTAAGTTTTCCGTTTAGATTATATCGTTAAATATAATCAAAGAAATTGGATAAAAGTGGAATTTGCACTCGTTACTTTTGCTAGTTAAAGTAAAAGAGAAACCGGTATTGAACGAGTTCTTCTACTCTCTTTATTATTGTTGTTGTCAGCGCACATACAATTTCCTCTCCAGATCGACCGCTTGCTTGTGCCCCGTTTCGTTAAAGAAATGTGTACTGGACACATCCATGAATAAGCATGTCCTATGTACGTAGAGTGCCCAAAACATGAGCTCAGATGGATTAGATAGTAGCCGTATTTTTTATAATAGGTTCCTTGTAGAGAGTCGTTTTTCAACAAAAAATGCCAATTATATAACTCTTTACAAAAAACTTTATTGAAAATAAGGCATCGTATAGGGAGTAATCGAAAAACTGATGGATCCATTTGACCCATTGCTTTTCGGACTGACCATAGACTGATATCACAAATGATATGCATAAGCCTGTGGATACACATATGTAACGCTTGTACAAGGCTGCATGCTGTATACATCTCTTTAATAAAGCGCAGCTTCTATATGTACGCGCACTGCATGCATTTTTCAAATAAAATGAAAAATAACGATTCTAGTTGTTATCAAAAGAGACGAAAAGCAGAAAAACAATTCATTTATTTATCTTTGTCTAACTAGCAAAAATTACGAATGCACGCTCTATTCTCATTCATTCTCAATAACCTGACAGCCCATAAAATCGTATGTTTATTACTTAAATAATTTATAGAAATTCAAACTAAATTGTTAAGCGTGAACAAAAATTAGGAAAATAAGAACAATTAGCTTTTCAGGCGAATCGCACATACACCTTACTCGTGAAGTGTAAATTCTTAGGGCCTTGTATGGAGGAGTATGCATATCTCGGTTCCAGCGAGTAGAAGACTTGATGAAATCACGTTCGTCCATGGGTCTATCTTACTTACCTTAGAAGAAATTACTGAGGGTGTGAAAGAAATGGAAACAAATAAAATAAAAACAATTAAGAAAATTAAATTCGGTCGGGACGGAATCTTTATACCCATCACCGTTCACCCCAAAAAAAGACAAAAGAAATAAAAGAACAAAATTCTCATGCTCTATAACATGGAGCGAACGCACTTGATTTCTTCTATTTTGAAAATAAAAGTTTTTGTCGTAGAGGTATGTACTTTATGGGGTTTTTGAAGCTTGTTTTCTGCGCGTTATATAAAGGTTTTGAAAAACAATTAAAGTATGATATACTATAATATTGATTAGGCGTGGTCAATTTTTTCCATTTTTTGTGCACGAATGCTACAGCATCGCCCATAGAATATGCGTTGAAATGTTTGCACGTCAATTTCCTGGAGTTTATAAGTAATAAGCGAAAAACTAATTTTTCATGCCTTTTGAAAAACAGATGTGTTCTCAGTTTACGTGATGCTGCGGGCGTGTCCTTTAATCGATTTGGTCCATTTCTAACACCAACCTGCGCGCAAGAACTTCCAATATTCCTCCCAAATTGAAATCGATAGCTTCATTTTTGCAAATGTTCCGGCAAATGTTTACAACAGACATTACACGGATGGACAGACGGACATGCTTATATCGATTCAGAATTTGATGCTGATCAAGCTTTACTACTATATATATATATATATATATATATATATATATATATATATATATATATATATATATATATATATATATATATATATATATATATATATATATATATATATACTTTGTGGGATTTCTGATGCCGCCTTCTGAGTGTTGCGAACATTTTGAAATATGAATATACCCCTCAACCGTTGGTAATGGGCATACGAAGAAGAACATATTCGTAGAAAACCGAGTTTATGAGGTAAAAATTTTCGTTTTTAAACAAATGAAATGCAGTAAGCGTAATAAGGTCACTAGGACTAACCCTTTTATCCTATACTCTTGAGGTGATGGAGGTAATTTCCTTGCGAGTTACGTGTAAAACACGCAGTTCCATCTGTCTGGTGCGATAGATTGGTACGCATAGCCTGTCGTCCTTTTGTTTACATCACCGTTGTATAATTGGGCAAAGTACTGCGTTTGACCGCCAGTTAAGAGGAATTCAAAGTAATTAGGTATTATGAGTAGAGATCGTCTGTGTTGTCTTGTTCAGCCTTCTGCAAGATGCTCCCGTAAGCCAGATGGGTCGTCAGAAAGCAGAAAGAAAACAAAACGATATAGTAAGCAGAACGAGCAGAGTTTGAGTTCATTGAAACTAAATTTAGATGCCTTTTTAAGAAGTCGGATTAAAGCTTCCCTTGCGTTCGTATTTTCCAAATGGATCCCGCTCAAAAAGAATCGTATTTTCGTAAACGAGTTTTTTTTTCATCATTTAATCGACTACATTTCAACATTAATAACTTAATTATTCTATTTTTCTATTCTGTATAGTATCCTAGTTCTCTGACAACATTTATATTCCTAAGAATCATTAGGGAATTTTACCGCAAAGACAATATACGTATTGCCTACAAACTTCTTTTCAAAGAATTTAAAGGCATAGTAGGAATTTTTGTTTATTACATTACATACTAATTTACTATACTACTGTTATTATTGTTATCATAATTTTAGACAAATGAAATAAATTCTTAGACTAAAAGAAAAACACATTGAGCATTAGCAACACAGGCTATCGGCTCTAATTTATAAAAATGTACATTAGATATAAGCATTCTGTTCTGTAGCTGGTTGTAGAGCGCCCACAGCAGTAGTCGCTCCAAATGCAATACTTCTACCCAAGGAAAAATTAAAGCAGTCACAGAGAATGTGCTTTATAGTGAGAATTCTCACAATTGCAGATTGGGGAGGAAGGCTTCTTCAAGATCCATTGATGAGTTGCAATTGTATGGCTGAGGCGAAATCTCGAAAATGTTTGGATCTTGATTTTCTCGACATTTCTTGGATATAAAGGTGGAGTTAATGGAAGAAGCAGCACACATCGCCGCTCGATCAGCCTGCTCATTTCCCAGTAAACCAATATGACTAGGGACCCATAACATTTTAATATTTCCGCCGGGAGATGTAATTATATTCCTTAATTTGTTGATGGTGCTCCATCTCGAAGTCGAAGGATTCCGTATAGCTTTTAATACAATCAAACTGTTACTAACAATGACGGTTTTGAGTTTGTCTTTATGGGAAAGTTTCGTAGCGTGAAGGATAGCTCTGGCTTCGATTGTGAAAGTTGAATCACTTTCATGAAATATGTGATTAAGGAGAGCCTGTCCTGAAGCATCTACCACGGCACAAGCAGATGGCAAACCAGAAAATGTTGAGCCATCTGTGTACAAAAGATTCCAACCGTTATTCTCTAGTACTTGGGGTTTTCCAGCTATTAGATTCCTGAAGAAGTAATTTGGAGCGTCTTCTTTCTTGCGCATAGACAGTGAAATGGAGATTCGTGGGAATGTTCAATTCCTCTGCCACTTATACACAACAGTCAATTGCAGATGGTAACTTTCAAATATTCTTGGCAATAATAAGCCAGATTTGTTTGAATTAAGAAGCTTGGTGACTATTGTAGCTTTTAACTTATAAAGTCTATTTTCTGGGAGAGTCTATTGTCTGGGTGATCAGTTTCAATTATAATATTATTTATGGACGTCGTCCAAAAAGCATAACAACTTGTTCTGAGGGTTTGGTGATAGACCGGTTTAAGGATGTTGATATTAGATTTGCAGCTATTGCCATAAATTATCAAAGCATAGTCGATCTTGCTTAAAACAAGCATTTTGGTAAGATAAGCAATTGTGTTAATGTGCGTATGGCTTTTCCAAGCAACGTACTGTATGAAATTCATCCTTTTTTAAGTAGAATTTTTTAACCAAAGACAGTGGGTTTTATAACGATATTTATTGGAAAACGTGAGCCCGAGAATGTGGAGCGTCTGCAAGTTTAGTACTGGTGACGCATTAATATCGATTGGTAGATTTCCTGCATCACATACCTGCTTTCGACAAATGCGCATTTTTTTTTTGATTTTCGTATAGAAATTTTAGCGGGTGACGAGTTTGCCCACGTGGAGATCTCCCGTCCGATATAATCAATTCGCCTTTATTTGATTTTTTGTAATTGGTCGCAAGGGTGACGCCCTTCATATTGCGTAATAATCTATTTATGTACTTGGAGGAAATTGCGCGACTTGGGGTAACTCTTGGCATATGAACAAAAGTAGGTTTTATTTTCGATATCAGGGCCCTTATATAAATATATTGCACGTAGCCAATGACGTAGACTTTCATGGTATTGTTATATCTGTGAAAAGAAGCATGAGGAATACATTAATTTCGTCAAAACGCTTGCAACTCCCAGAAGGAAGCTTCACAAACGCCACGAAGTGCATATCATATTCTTTATCAGCTTTAAATTCTCAATCGATTTAAGCATGTCCGTCCGTTTGATTGTGTAATGTTTGTTATAAACATTCTCCTGGCCGCGAAAATGAAGCTATCGACTTGAAATTTGGCAGAAGCATTGGAAGTTCTTGCACGCAAGCTGTTGTTGAAGATGGGCTAGATGGGTCGGAAAACACGCCTATAGCACCACGTAAACTGAGAACACCCTTGTTCTTCATATTGAATAAAATATTGATTTTTTGCTCATTACTCATAAGCACAAAATTTTGAGCACATGTTCTAAGGGCGATTGTGTAGCCCCTGTAGAGATTTGGGAAAAATTTACCGCGCCTGTTCAATACTATAGCACATGGAAATTAAATTTTTTTTTTAACACCTTTCTAGGACACAGACGCAAACTTCAAAAACCTCATAAAGTATATAAATGAATTTTTGGGCAGTTTCAAATTCGGAATGCACCGAAGCATGTCCGTCCGTTTGTCTATGCATCTGTCCATCTGTTCAACTGCGTATAATCTGTGGCACACATCCTCCCTTTTGCATAAAGAAGACATCGGCTGCAAATTTGCAAAAGAGTTTGAAAATGGCCAAACCGATCAAAGAACATGACTACAACGCTCACATATCTATCTATACAAGCAAAACTGTGAACACTTTTGTTCGATGCTCGTAAACTACAACATATGCACGATATAAATTTCGACAAAATTATTCTCGAAGATAATGAAAAATCAGCCGCGCGCACGCAATATTGTAGATTATGTCAATTTATATTTTTTCCTTTTTTCAATCTTGTATGGGATAACGGTGCTGGGTATAGAAGATTGCATCGCAACCAAACGTCATTTTCATACTAGTTTTGTTTTAATATTTACTTGGTTGATTGCTTGTTAACAGTAAATGGTTTCGTACCTTAAAATTCTAAACTGTTTAAATCTTTTACTCTTCATGTTACTCAACTTTCTGTTTTGTTGAAGCAGTTGCTTGCAAACAAAGTTTATTACATTTTGATTATTTGTATAATGATCACATAGGTGTTACAGTAGGTTTGATTTCCGTTGGAGGACGTTAGGGTCGGTTAGAAATAGGATTGGGAATCGGACATCTACATAGAAAAGGTGCGGCGAAAGCCAAAGTTAGTTGCTAGAAGCAAAAAAAAAATAAAAAAATAAATAAAAGCTACCCTCGTTGTCTTCTGCTTAACGTGCTACAAAGTTCATATAAATAATTCGTTTTTTGAAAATTTCCTTCCACTTATTCGATAATATGATATTTTGGTTATCAGCCCGAAGCTTCACTTACTACTTATCACGCTATTAATCTGTGTGAAGGAATCTGAAATACTCTTAAATTGTAATTCCCCGCAACTGTCTAACCGCATCTATCGTATGAACACAGTACTGCTGGAATTAGAAATCAATTTGCGAATGAAGATATGAAGATCGTTATGTTTTTAAAACATAAATTATTTACAAAAATAAATTTTTCTTAAACTAGCTTCGCTTTTGAATTATTTATTTATTTTGATTTATGGCAAGCGCTTGTCAAAAGATGATTTTATTAAATACGAAGTGCTTACGCATATATTTCACTTTAAGATTTCAAAATGATAACCAATTTTTAAAATTTTAATAACAAAATATTTTAATTGAAGCACTTAATTATTTAACTTCGACTTCATTAGGAAGCATAGTTACTGCGAAAATCTGAAAATGAAATTCAGAGAAATCAAATAAGAAACATATTAAAGATATATTGAAAACTCGCAAAGAAATTTAAACCAAAGAAGTTAGAAAATCATATTCGATGGTGACCGAATCTCTTATACCCATCATCGTTATCCTAAAAAACACAAAGAAAGTAAAAGAAGTAAATTTTCAAGCTAAGGCGCATTCCAAATTTGAAACCGGCCAAGAATTTGTATACTTTATGGGAATTTTGAAGATTCTTTCTACGCCTTATAAAGCTATCGAAAAAAAAATTAAATTTTCAACGATATAACATTGGGTAGGCGTGGTTCACTTCTTCCATGCACAAGTACAGGTGCTACAGCATCGCCCATAAAATATGCTTTCAAATCTTTGCGCATTTATACGCTATAAGTTACGCGTAACGAACAAAAAACCAATTTTTTATTCCTTTTGAAAAACAGATATGTTTTCAGCGCACATGATGCTGTGGGCGTGTCCTTTCACCGATTTTTCCCATTTGCGATACCAGCCTGCGTGCATGAACTTCCAATGTTTTTGCGAAATTTGAAGTCGATAGCTTCGTTTTCTCGGCCAGGAGAATGTTTACAAAAGACATTAGACAGTCGGATAGACGGACAAATAGACAAGCGAACGTGCTTAAGTAAATTTAGAGTTTGATGCTGATCAAGAATATATATACTTTGCAAACGTTTTGACAACGTCATCCTTTCGTGGTTTTTGTAAAAAAAATCTCTTTACTTTTTATTATGAAAGTGAATGCTCTTGCAATAATTAACAGAGACATAAAAAGAAATAATTCATATTTAATATGTTTATTGTTAATTTTAAACTGACGCAAACATAAGTAAGCATATTCATCAGAAGTTATGGGAGAGAATAGGTTTTAAACGATCTGGTATGACTTTTACATTGTATTTCTATCTTAGCCTATTATCGCTTAGGAGTTTATATGATTTGCCCTTGATTCTTGCTGCAAGGATAGACAGACAGTCGTATTGATGCTTGTAATTGCTCATTAAGGCGTGTATTCTGCTTTTTTTTTCTTCACATTTTCCAAGAGCTCGTTTTGTATTTAAAAAGTTTTTCTGTGATACTTTCTTTGCCTACGGCCACTACTGGCCTTACTCTTAATTAGATGATATTTCAATTTGTTTTGTTACACTATTTATTGTAGGATATGCTCTGCTTGAGCACACTAAACTGAAAAATTGAAAATTTGTTACGCTTGTCTGTTCGTAAAAAAGTTGATTTATTCACGTTTCGCCTTTTGTAAGATGGTTACGGTCAATTTTTATTTAGATAATTAGATGAATTGGAAATATGTTTACATGTACAGACACCATTAGAAGGTCACACTAATTTTAAATGCCCACATAAACCAGTGGTCTAACACGGCTTAATTCGTATCGGTTATGAGGCAGAAAAAGAAGATAAGTACTAGTGCTAGTTTATGTGGTTTTCCTGCACTAAGTGATTTTGAACGCGGGTTTCATAGGATGCATTAGTCTTGCATGGATATTAGTGAGTTAGACCGTTGATCGGCAATTTGGGCAGGCTCTTTTCGTATGCAAATGAAGTCAACAGTGGTTCCAACTTATTTTACGTACGCACTAGGGAACGAAATCCTTAGACAGAACGTCTCCCTACTCGTTCCACTCCACAAAAAGGTTACGATTTTTAAATTTTGCACAAGTAAGATGACAATCTCTGAAAAAATTTAAGTATTATTTTTGTACTTTCAGTTCCGCTATGCGAACAGTTATTAAGGAAGTTTTACGTATGAATGGTCAATAGAATCATATATTTTTTTCGTCAAGAGTTGGCGAACTCTGTAGACTCTTACGAGAAACAAAGGGTAATTCACCTTTCCGCTTGCTATAGGCGCATATGGACCAACCTAGCTCACATCCGAGAAGGCAATTAAAGCATTGAATGGATGGAGGACTGTACCTAAAGAGTTTGACAAAAAACATTAATACTATCGTATTTCTCCGACCGAAGAAACTAATATCTATAAGAAGTACCGTTTCTCGGGGAAGTCGGCCTTTTGCGTAAAAGAAGACCACTAAAGCAATTATGAAGTAAAGTAAGCAGCCCTAATATATTGTTACGAACTTCGCTTTTCTCGATAGTTAATTTAGAATCTATTTCTGTAAGGGTAGGATTATTTACATTTTACTTTGGCAATACTCTCGACTCTCTTTGGCAAAACTCTCAACCCAAATATTCTTTTTCTACTCAAATATTCTTGTACGACTCAATGTTCTCGTCCGACTGATTCCGCCTTCTGCAAATAGTGTATTTATACATTTTTACAAGCATGTCCGTCATCCTGCTTTTTGCACTAATCGTTTTCCTCGGCCGGCAGCTGTATGACACGCCGCGAATGTGCACTAGGGAATTAGTTAGCATTAACTGGATTTGGATTTCCGTAACAATTTGTTGGTTCTAAAGGAACTATTTGATAGATGTGCACATATTATAAGCATGCAGCAAGTGAAAATGAAAATATACGCTACTTTACAAAGGTATGCGAGTGACTAACGATTTACGAGTTTTTTTAAAATGTTGAGTTGACCATTATAGTGAATGAAATGCATTACCGAACGATGGCGGCTACCTTTTTTAACACCATGGATGGTTTTCAGCAAAACGGTGCAGCCTGCCACATACTCTGTAGAACAGTATGTTGATTGCGAGGAAATTTTCTTGTACCTATGTGATCTCTTGTTCGAAATTGCAATTGATATCGACATTGTGTGATTCAAGATGGCCGTTCGAAAATAATGCTAGTGTTGTTATTGCGGAAACATAGACAATATTACGTGAATTAAGAAACACCAGAAACTTACCATTTGCATTAATGCTGGAAAATCCATAATGTTTTTGCAAGAATTTATACGAAGTATTCGATCAAAATTCAAAAGGATGAAAAGTGGGTCACATACTGCGCTAAGAGACCGAGATCATTCTCCAAGATCACCAGAGTAGGACAAAAGTCGGCAGGGCCAGGATTGGTGCGATTAGAAGGATATCATGCATTACTGCTCCACCCTGAATAGCCATGACAAGACGATTAATCTTGACATCTATATTGACAAGAGCTGATGCAAATAAAGCACGCAATTTATCAATAGAAAAAGCATCGTTTCGGTTGGCAAGTAGTGACGCACGCACCATCAGCTCTCTGTAGAGAACTCTCAATGATTAACCATGACTTCGAAAGCGGCCCGTGGGAATTACTTCCTTCATTTTCTTGCCCAAAAAAACTCTGAAGCTTTCGATGACCGAAACCCAGTAAGATTTTCAAAATAGGGCACATTTGATTTAATCAAGTTCATTTAAGACGTGCCCTGCCGAGCCGCTTTATGCGCACGAAACACAAATTGAATAATTTTATATTTAGTTGTATGTTTAAAATGTGTATTTTTCGTGATTATCAATATTTAAACAATAATATGTAAAAAAAAAAAGATTATTTATTGAATGTATATTAAAATTAGAATTGTGTTCGCTGACCACTAATCACTAAACCACGTGTTCTGTTATGGATACACGTCTCAAACTGGGTTAATTACATCATTACATCGCATGAAATTTTCTATAAAGCAATTAATTTTAGATTCTAATATAAAAATTTGAAAAATTGAGGTTTGGATACAAATTAATTTTAGCGTGTACTGAGAACAGTACATATTGCAGGAACGTCTGCAAACATAAGAGTAACACATTTGAAGTTCTTTATGGGAAAATGCCAGTTTTTCTTCGACTTTGCATATTAGCATATCATCATTTAGCGTCGATTATAAGCATGAGCAGATAGGCCTGTTGCAGCTTAATAAGTATTAGTTATTTAAGCGAGAATGCCGCTTTCACTTCGGAGTTTTCAAGAATCTCAAAAGGGAATATTTGTGATTATACATAGCTAGAGAGATGAATGCTGGCTTACATAACGAGAGAGGTGAATGATAATCACTGAAATACATTTATGCTGTTTGGGATTCCACGTCATCTCATTAATCGAATCGGTAAGCGTGCGGCCTATTCGTTTTGAGACACTGCCACTTTCTTAGATACGCTCGTACCTTTTGTACTCTTCCGGCTTTGTCTTTGAATGTGATCCGGGAGTCATTAGTTGAATGCCGCCAACTTCTTCACATCTAAAAAGTATTGAAGGCTTCAAGTTTCTCCGGCCGATAAAAGCGATTTTAAAAACGTCAACATCAGTTTATGTACCTACTTATGAATAGCCTTAGAAATAGTAACTATTGCTTTGCCTTTGAGTTATGTGGAGACGACTGATCAAGACTAGACCAAAATTTTGTCTTCACCGCTTCCCCAGAGCATCTTCAAATTCGCGTTTGCAATTTATCTTTTATTTCTTAAACAATTTTTTATTATTTTAAAACTTCACTTTTTTTCTCTTCTTTTTTTGTCTAGCATTTTTTTTTTCCGCAATGCCTTTAGAGCGCATCTAACTAAAAGCGTATTATATTATTTATGGGCATCCGCAGTGGTCAGTTTTTTGTTCTTTCTATGGTTCTTAAAGTAAAGCTTCTCATGCATGTACTATTTTCTAAATTTTTTGCTTTACGCCGATGAAATTTTCGTTATGTTTTTGCACCGTATCGGTATACCACAGTTAATGCTTTTTTTTTTTAAGCACACAGCTTGAAGTGTTCCTTTAATGTGTTTCATTCTCTTTTTTTTTTTTTGTCCGCTTAAACATTGCTAACTAAGAACTATCTACATACACACTAATGTCTTTTTGCAAAAAGAGTAGAATTAAGACGAAACACAGTTGCTTAAAACGTAACAAACAACAATTGCTTATAATCAAGTGTGAATTTGTTTTCGTATTTGCAACGCTCTTCGCCTGCTGTTTTTGGCAACGATTACATAAAATAAATGTATTTTATTGCAAAAGCGGGAAAAAAGTGGGTTAGAAGGACATTTCGGCTAAGAGGAGCTAATAGTTTAAATATTTTTCTTTCTTCATTTTCATGCTTCCAGAAGAAGGTTACAAAAGTGCAATTTAAGTTAAGTTTCAAGTTAATTAACATTTTGAAAAGAATTTCATGGTATTGAAATAAACTTAGAAAAATTGCAAAACTCTGCTCTCTACAGGAAGGCTATAGACGAATGGAATACATAAATATGTATTCGATTAGAGTCAGCAACGGGAATCGGTAATTAAAACTATTTATTTGTCTTTTTCTTCAGCTCTTCAGTTCGATGCGAGATATAACACTGTTTAAAAGAACAACTTCGATTACCTTTTCACTGCCTCTCCGTTAAGATCAATATACCATAAAGCAGCAATAAGCGGTCGCGCACAATTACAATGAAATCGACTCAATATTTTCTCTTTTTACTTTTAGATCTTAAAGCTTTTGTAATGATTTTAAAATTGCTCTTGAGATGTATCTTAACAAAATCGCAAAGTCAAGGTGTTTAGTTAGCGATTGACCCTGAACTAAAAGACATTCTTTTATCGGATTTTGGAGGCTTTAATTTTCCAGTCGAAATGCTCAAAAGAAGTAAAATATTTGGGGAACGGAGTCTACACACTTTTTGAGCCATGACCATGTACACAAAAAACATTTTTTCTATTGAACTGCTATCGAAGGTTTCTGCATGCTTCAGTACCGCTTACTGAGCTTTTCTAATAATACATTCTTCCGCAGTTATGTGGCGATAAGTTATCACAAATTTACACGTGTTCAAAATGTAAGCAACTGTTTTTCATTTCGAAAATCAATGTAGACGTCTGCTTTTTTAAGATGATAAAATCATCCTTATCATCTGACAGAGGCTTCGTGTCAATTATGAGTTGAAGCATCTTCCGTAACTGTTCGCTAAAGCAGCCAGTGTAGTCGCTTTCCTGGCTTCTATGGATTCCTCGTATCAGGTAAATACGGAACTAATGAACGGACTTTAGTTCGCTTTATGTTAAAAAATCTTCGTATGATTTTAGCGATAGGCAAATGAGCACTACCGTAAGGAAGAACTATTTTGCCATAAATCGTTCTGTAAAATTCCTTCAATTCTAGTTGATTCCGATTGATTGAGGACGTTGTTCGTTGGAGTTGATTTGCTTGATGGTCTTCGAGAACTTGATTCGTCTGCTTTGCTTGTTTACTATCTTTAAAGACTTTGTAGCAATTTCAGTCAGTAAATTGATTCGTTTTGAAAATCCCTCGAGAACAATTTGTATCAATTATGTCTCTCTGTCTCTCAGTCTCCGATTTACAAGCCAAAAGCTCTGTGGCATGTTAATCTAACACGGACAGCAAACATTGACATACCAAGCGCATATGCTTTTGAAAAGGAATATCCCCTTACTTTTCGAATATGGTGCTATATATGATGACATTTTGTAGACGATCAAATATTAGAACTCGAAGTCATACTATGTTAAACTATTTTTGTTTTCTTAAGGCAAAATAGCTGGGGGATGATTTTAAAAGTTGTGTGATCAAATGGTTCTATACTGAAAGTGAACTGGACTCTGAAGTGATATAAGAAAAACATAACAGTTATTCTAGTATTTTCAAAACAATAACCATAACAAGATGACGAAATGCATCAATACTTGTTCAACACTCAAAAATATATATTCGTGAGTACAACAAGGTATACAATAAAATGAATACATCGCTTTAGGGTGTTATTCATTTCAAAGCTATGGTTAGCCTATAAATTTGTCTTAATTTAACATTATTTGTCATGTATTTAAAGCCGATAAGCCTGGTATCATATCATGTTGCTGGTGCTCGCACCATGAGTTTGATGAATAACGCAAAGTAAATACTAACACATTTCGACCGCTTTCCTTTTCTTTTTTAAGAAGCGATCACAGAGTAATAGAATCTCAAGAGATATTCTTATTTACTTTTTAAATGCTCTAAATCATTCGCTGGCCCTCATTTTTTTTTTTTTGTATACATATGGCTCGGCAGTTGTACAATTACGAAGTGTTGACTGATCACTTAGGCCTTCACACTTCAGAAAAAATCTAAAAAAAAAAATATGCATATACATATATATATATGTAAGAAAACTCAAAAAAATGTGAGTGATGGATGGATTTTCACATTCATTTAATAGACAAAAGCTTATGAAAAGAAAAATTTTTTGTACAATTTCAAAATGATGAATTAACAGGAAATATTTTCAAACAATTCACTTAAGAGGATCAAAAAAACAAATATGGAAGACTAACAAGAATAATATAGGAGCTACATTCGGCTCGGGGCAGATCTTTTATTACCCATCACTATCTTTTGTATTATGTCTTATGCAAGATAAAGCAGCAATTCACACATCGTATGCCTCAAATTATATTAAATTTGCAATTGGACAGAGTGCCGACCGTCTTTGCGTACCTTGCTTTTAGCTAATTTAGGTACAAAGGCAGGTTTAGCTAAAAGAGGTACATATTTGATACCATGTTTATTTCGCGAGGTAAAGTTTTGAGTTCATTATCATTCCTTATTGTTATTATAATTTGCTTATTCAAAAGAAATAACTTCTTAGGCTAAAGAGAGAGAGAAGAGCAGCAGCTCATGGGGAGAAGGTTGAAAAGCAAAAAGACTCAAAGTCGAATCGATGAGCCGATGAAAGAACCATTGTTTGTAAGTACTTTTGGTTATTGCAACAGCCATGAAAAATCTAGTGTGACTTTCATTTTAGGATGACGGGTACAAACCGAAAACAAATTGAAAAAAAAAAAAAAATCATGAAATATTATTAATAAAGTAAAGAATTCTTAAAAAATCTTCTCATAGAAAAAATGTGAAAGGAAATTTGAATAGCATTGAATGTCGTCTCCCTTTAGCTGTTGTACGGGTAATGTGATAATCTTTCAATGACTCCAGGAATTTATTGAAAATTAATTCTGGGTATTTCTTCACAAAAAAAAACTTCTTTACTCTTTAATAATCGAATCGATCTTACGGAACATTCACATCTTTCGCTTGACGTTGGTCTATACATATAAACTGTACTAAAATATTTAATAATTACATTCCTCCCCCTATTTGCAAATTCTAAATATTTATATGTAGGCTTGTTCTTTTTTTTTTCTTTGCTACTTTTCTTCCTGCGTTTCGCGTTTATGATCACAAGTTGTGCTGGATGATGTTATCGACTGAAATTGTTCGCTTAATGTCTCAATTTGACACTCATAATAAACATTCATCAAAGCATAAAACGACGGGAGAAAAAATAAAAAGAAAAGCAATACCGCAGCAAATGCTAGCAAAACTTAAAATGTTGATGTCTGATGAACGATAAATACAAAATGAAAACAAAAGACATCGTTGACGGGTTGGCACAAGCAACCCGCCCGTCTTTTTTTTTTCTTTCATATTAAAGTGAATCGCATGTACCCGTCACTAAAAACCACTACAAGAAATGATTTCGACTTTTAGTAATTTCGCCAAAAATTTTGCGTTTGCCTCAAGAATAATAAAATAGTTCAGAGGTCATTTTAATGACTTAATATTTTACGCATTTCGCTGAATTTTCCAATTTTTAAACAACGCTTTTCAGGCGCGACTACTGCCTGTTGAAGAACTTGAGCAAGGCTCAGAACGTGAGAAGGACTATCGAAAGGACTGAAAATGATTGGAAGTTCGACATAGCATGAAGAAAGAAACATTAAGCTTTGCGGCGGATTTATGATTAAATGGTTTTATTCATTTAATGGCTAGAGTAACTAAGGACGTGTAGACGTAGACGCAAGAGTGGAAAGGCAGCCATGCCGACACGGGCACTCACGGAGGAACGTTCCGCTTGCAAAAAAAAGAGGTCTCGCTCCTTTCAAGCTGAGATTTCTTATCCATTCCAATAAAGCAATATATATATGTATCACCAGATTGTGAATATTTGACCACACTGTTTAGCAGCACTTTTATGATGGATTTCCAGTTGACACTGGGAAATGTAGCGCTTTATATCAATGCTCCCTACAGATGGGAACGTAAAAGTTTTTGCACATTGTCTGCCTATCTTCCTGACCATTTAATGCCTGTAGCGCCATCAATTGATACAATTTTTCAATTTGACAAATTGAACGTTCGGGAGGCTGGTAACAAGATGGCGGGTTGATGAGCGTTCTGAAATTACCTCCAAATCTTACGCCAGTGCAGAATATACATAGTTTGCGAGACTTCCGATGGCTACTTGTAAATATTGCGGAGGTCTACTCCATTCCGAGAGAATCTTTATTGGATCTCGGAAGGGTGTTTCTCGCAATCTAGCTATTATAACAAATTCATTAGACTCGGGTGCTTCAGTGATGATTGATTTTGAATTACTAACTAGATGATGAAACTATTACGCCACTCTTTCTTTAGAGATAATAAGCTTACAGACTCTAAATGAATCGACCCAAACATGCATTTATAAACTGCGAATTGAAACGGTATGATGTTTCTCCCAAAGCGGCATGATTTTTAGCCTGTTTGCTTTGATCGAAAAGAAACTCACAGTCTATCTTCGTACAAGAAAGTAAAGCCCTGGCACAATTTACGCAACCGCATACAACACTCATGCATATGTTGCGGTTTTATATGTGCATGCACGGGCCCCTTTTTACTTCTTTGTTTATTTGTTTATTTGCGGACTGTAAAGGAACGTCGAAAACCATCACAACAGTTATGCATACACAAGGCTGCAAGATGTATTTGTTGCCTACTATTAATGATCAAGTTGATGCTGCTGCAACGGATGATGATAGTACTGTTATTGTAATGAAACGACGATGATGATGATGATGATGATGATGAGGATGACGAACATGATAAAGTTGAGGTGCAGTACAATGAAAATAAAGACAATTGGGTGTGTGTGTGTGTGTGTGTGTGTGTGTGTGTACTTTGAGAGCATTTAGTGGCGGTACCGATCTTATCATCAATTTGTCATGCTAGAAAATTTTTTTTTCTTCATTTCTGGTTTTCTTTATGTGCAGCTAAGTTGCTGATGAAGTTATTAAAGCATTTACAAAATAGCAAAACAGTGTAAACGTCAAAATTGCTATACAAGGCAAAGTAGGTTGGCTGGTAGATCTTCTAATTTCACTGACAGTACCTACAGACGCACTTACATGCGTTTTCACTTACCATGTAAAAATAAAACAAGTTCGCTTACATAAGGGAATTGTTGCCTGTATATCAACCATCAAAAAGAGATGTATATTTATTTCATCAAAATGTTTGCAATATTCAAGAAGAAATTTCAAGGACGCTATTCTCTGTATTTTTTTTTTTTTTTTGATCAGTATAAAATATTTCACCAATGTAAGCATGTTCGTCTGTCCATTCGTGCAATATCGGTGGTCACAACGTTTTCTTGATCAGCTGCTGATGGCTCCGAAATTTTAGCAAATCGGTCAAAGGACAAGAAACCTGTTTTTTTTTTATATGGAACAAAGCTTTTGAAGGAATGGAAAAAAAGTTCCCTCATTTCAATATTATAGGATGTTGAACGTTCATTTCTCGCCATTTTTGCGAATTTTTTTGATATAAATGTGGTGGGTATAAGAGTTTCAGTCATAACATGTTGTGTATGAAAGTAAAGGAAAATAGTCGGCATTGGAGAGGTAATGGTCCTAAGTTCCCGTTTGTCCTGTTCAGCAACATTTTTACTAATGGTTTTTTATATATATATCCCCCTACGACTAAATATGTTCACATAAATGTCTATATGTATGTACATACATACATATATGTACATAAAACGTGTGAATTAATCTATGCACAGAGTTGTAAAACTTGTACTGAATAGTTCTTTATGCTGACACTTTGATGGATGTCAGTCGTTTGTCAAAAAAATGATACATATTGCTGCTCACATCACTTTCATATTCATATACACTAACAAAGATAGCGTCGACTTTAACATACACATGCGGTTTTGTACACTTACTTGCGCGTTTATGCGTTAATATGTGTTGTTCTAAACTTGTTCATATCCTATAAAATAGGAAATGCGTGCCTTGAATTCATGATAAGAACAGAAAAGAACATGAAGAACAAAAGAAATGAAAAAACAAAAAAACAAAAATTCTAAATCTTTTGGGAATTTTTATATGAATAGATTGATATAACGATGGTTGTTTGTTTCAAGTTGTACGTAACGTTTAGTTGACTTCATTCATTACTTGTAAATACCTATAACGGAGGAGAAAAGAAAAAGAAAGAAAAGAAAGCATGAAGCATGTAAACATTGGATTCTTTCCAAGATTAACACTCTGACACTTAACGTAGTTTTTTATATATAAAAATTTTATAGCTTAACACATACTTTAATTGGATCTCGAGCTTCGAACCAGATAAACATTAGCAAATAAGAAAGACACAAAAATACAAAAAAAAAATCGAATAGAAATCTCAAGGGTGGTCGTATAAGACGAAGAGGATTTATAAGAAACAAAAACTTCTATTTTTAAATACTTACCGCAACTTTACTGAATTTATTATGAAATTTGATTGAGCGATGGAAGAAAAACGTTGCGCTCACATTCCCTCTCGAAATATTTACAATTTTCTTAAGGTTTTCAATATTTTTTCGTGAATTACCAAAACTGTATTTAATAAAAAGATTACCTGGAGTCTTCATTATTCTGAGCCTGGCAGATAGGAGTGTGTGAACAGACGAGGGTTTTCAAAGGGTGTAGAAACCAACATCCTCACATCCTCAACAATGCTTTGATTCTGCAGAAGGAACTGTAGAAGCTGTCCGTTTATACTCCTAATACCATCTAATTTAAATCTCTATATAAAAATAGGAGACGTACTGAGTAATCGCAGCTAATTTCCATTGGCTTTCCATGCAAAGAGACTCTAAGCTAAATTTTTCTAAAACAAAAGTGGACTCAAACTTTCTTTATAATTTTCCTGGCTTGAAAGTTTTGAACCCTTAAGGTTAAATTTTAATTAATTTCTTAATTACGTTTACAAAGAATACAAACAACTACATATAAGCAGATGGAGTGGATAAATGTTGTTGGCATATTATACCAGTCCACTCGGAAACGTTTCAAGCAAGAGGGAAATTGGTTGAATCGAACAAGTTTTAGTACTCCTTCCCATATTAGCTTATTTTAGAAAAGTGTTTGTAAAAAAATGTGGAATTTTTTATATTTCGCACCAAAAATCGGTGAAGAATAATACTCGGTAAATCGGTAATACTAAGCGAATAATGAAAATTCTAATCGAATCAGGTTATCCTTCGATAACGATCTCATATAAATGAGCAGAGCTTTGATATGTAAATGTACTCTAATAAGTTTTGATCACCACTCCTATATAAGATACCTTACGAAAATCGCTTACCGATCTATATAATCAGTTGTAGTTTCTGGTTCTTAATGACGACATCAGATGAGAGATGGTATTACAGGAGATAGTTCCGCGAACTGAACACCTGCCGTAGAGCGATTATAAAAAACTAACTTGTTTTAGATTTGCAATCACCATAAAAAAAGCCTTGAAGTAATCGCTTGAGAGATGGGTAATACGAATGTCAAATTCACCTCGTGGCCTGGACATCTGCATAAGTCTTCACCTTTGCGCATGGAAATGCGATTCTGTCCTTATTTTAAGGGTAAACTTGATTTGATTGATTGCTGGAATGTGGTAGGCAGGCCGAGGTGACAAGAAACTGATGCTTGGCTTTGAAACAGTGAACTGAAAGAAAATTTCAGTACACTTTCTTGAATAATCTCCGATATCCAACGGTTACTAATCTACAACTTCCCTTGAGTTTTTATTTTTACAGAAAAACACCTGATGCGCAGGGCAAGCAGAATGATTTGATACTTAGAAGCTATTATGTTTGCTGATAAACAGTCGAGCCGTCTGTTTGTGAGACGATTTTAATAATTTTAAATAAGAAACTGACCTGAATATATCACGGGCAATAAAAGTGGTCTGAGGTGAACTTTGACAGATAGTGGGTGCCTTACTATTTAAAAAAGCATTCGTAACTTAATGTAGGTATTGGCAAGACAGCCTGCGAGATTTCGCCCTGGAATTGCTTGAGCAGATTAACTTAACATACAAGCAAAAAACGGGTCTTTCAAATTTTGTAGTTGTACTATTACTTATGCACGAACTTATTGGGGAGATACGAAGCTAGAGTCATCCTGTTAAGGTATACATACCAAAGCGGGGGTAACTCGGAATAGAAGTGTCAACTCAATGGCTATTCGTCGGGTACAGTTACGTTTTGTTTACAGGCTATACGTCGTTCAATAGTTTACTTGAGATCAATAGCCTTAGAATCTCCTAGTAAAGCACCTGTAGTTAATTATGAGTTAAGCGAATTTCATAAGCTGACGTAAAGAGTTCGGTTTAAATTGTGAACACGTACATTGTACTGATGTTTACTTTCCTGAAATATATAGTCTGACCTTAGATCATGGCATATTCAAGCTCTGACGGCATTCATTGTTTTTGACAGTGAAAAGACACTAAATATCTTTTCATTTTTTTTAAATTTCATATATAAAACCAATAATTATTTCAAAAACATATGCTATTAAAGAGAAAATCAAGACAAAATTCTATAAATGCTAGCCGGTAATCACTTGAAATGCGTATGCATGACTGTGTATGTTTCAAATAACAACTGTAACGAATTCTTCGTAATGAAAACATAAAACATTAACAGTTTAATGGAATACAATTCACAAGATGAGAAACAAATTATGAAAATGAAGAAATGCACTTGAAATTGGTGTACAACCCGTAGACAACTTTTCAAACAAATGGTTTCAAAATACAAAAAAAAAAAAGCAAAAAAAATGTGAAAGAAAAGAAAAGAAAGCAAAACGATAATCCAGAGCTAAATGGAATTTCAAGAGTATCCGCAAATCAACTGATATTCAATCAGTAGTAAAATAGAGTCATAAAGATAATAAAAACTATTGAAAGGAAAATATTTGTTAAAAATAAACGAATGAAGTGAGGTAAGCAATTGTTTACAATTTTCAACAACATATGGTTTAGCACAAAAAAAAAAGAAGAAGCCAAATAACATATTGGTCAAGATCAATAGAAAAGAAAATAGCATTTGTTGTTATTTGTACGAAAAAAGGAGAGAAAAAAAAGGGCATTAAAGAAATTGTGCTTCTGCTTTATCCTTACATTGCTAAAGTCTATTGTAAAAGGTAATAAGCAAGCACGAATCGTGGACACTCATCGCTTTTAATAAATCTATATATAAAAATGAATATTTTATATCTACCAGTAAAGAGTGGATATATAGGCATTGCCCTTTTATTAAAAGTTCCACATTAGATACCACATAAACAAGATATATTTGCAAATCGTCCATTCCGCAAAGTGTGTCCAGTCGTCTCCTTTCCAAGGCCAACAGGGAAAGACGGAGTCTGCGAAACTCTTAATCGACGCCTATAACAACTGAAAACCAGCAATTTTATAAACCTTACTATAAAGAATTTCAAAAGCATAGCAGATATCAGTCTATCATTTTACACAAGTATTAAGAAAGGGTTAAGGAATAACTAGTAAATAAACTATGAGCTTATTCCATTAATGACATTTAGATATTCGTCCAAAAGCGACCTGGTTCGAGGCGAGCGCAGTTGATTCATGTAAACGTTACGGATGGCAGTCTTAAGTTATCTTATACTCCCGATGATCATACAACTCCTTTGAACTTTAGGAGTTTCTGAAATATTAAAGAGGGAGTCAAGAAAAAAGGTGTTACATAAAAAAAGAAAAAGAATGCGTAGTTTTTCTTTCACTTTCAATCTCTAAAACGGAGCAAGAAAGCTGTGCACAACAGGATTAAATTCAGCAAATTGGAGCAAAAGTGTATGCATATACATCGCCCGCATCGTTTTTGTAGCACACCTCTTCACTTCTGCGACATTTACACAAATTTAAACACATGTTCAGATTTGCAACAAATCAAGCATAACATAATTTTTGTTAAGTCTAGTGAATATTGTAAATAAGTAAAATTTAAAAGCAACTAAATGAAGCGTGAATTTGTCAATTCTTTAGAAAAATACTTTGTTTTAACAATGATCGCTCAAAATTTGTTTTCAACTCGAAGAAATGAGTTTCGTCTCGCCTTTGCGTTTTTGTTTGGTAGGATGCTGATTTTAAACCCCAAATCCATTATCGTTAAGGTGGACAATTTCGGCAAACGTTGTCGCCTGTAGATATTTGACACAACACTTTATCGCACAGTAGGTTGTTGTTGGTAAAATGAATGAAATGACGCAAGGTACTAACAAACTCATTCATATGCTTAGTTCGCTTAGTGTAACTAATTGACTTTTTTTAAAAATAAAGAAAAGAATTTTAAATAATTTCAGAGAATATGGCATTCACGCTTAGTCCTAGTTATGCCGGAATAAGTTGTCCGGAGTCAGGAAAGGGAAAGCGTAAAATCGGTTATGAAGGGTAAAGAAATAATAGTTAGTAAGAGTCAGCAATCAACAACTGAAATATTGGTTGATCCCATTTTAGAAAATCTTAACTCAAGGCTTTTGACATCTATCAAGCTCTGCTGGAGCATTGATCACTATAATTCTCTCTGTGGACAGAAGGGAAACTATCAGATTCTGTAGACAATTGTGATGAAATTTAAAATTTCAATACCATTCGAACACGGTACGATATATAAAATTTCTCCACTCAAAGAAATTTCTTGTGTATAATTGCGTAAATATTTGAAATCCCTTTTTTCATGATTATCATTTACCATGAGTGTATTAAGGTTTTCAAATATTACGCTCTGGTCACAAGACAAAAACCTTCAACGTGTTCAGTAGTGTCCTTTTTGGGTCGTACATATGGACGTCTGAAAACACATTTGACCTCTTAGAAGGTTGACCTTGATGAGACCATGTCTGCGGAGTCCAAAAATTTGCTGCCGAAAAATTGTATATTTTACACTGCTTACAGTTTAGGTCGCTAAGTCAGTTAAATCTATTTTGCTTTCAATTTAATTCGTTGAGTTAAATTAAGTCACTAATTGAGTTAAATCTATTTTGTTTTCAATTTAATTCTTAAATTCATTTATGGGAAATTCGTTTATACAATTTTTAAGCCAATAGAATGTTGGCGCAAATTGCAATTAGCACAACGTAACCGATCTAGGCGTTAAGATCTCATATAAAGTGTCTTGAATTCTTCTTCTAGCAAGCTCATGTAGCTGCAGTCGGCTGGTCAAAATCCAACGGTAGTAATGTGTAGAATTGTGCGTCGAAGTTTCCATTCATTTCCCAAATGGACATTCCTACGCGATACAACTGTACCTGATATCACTTTCTTGATGAATACAATATATTCTATAGAAGGAGCAGAAGATTATCCTATGATTTAATAACAGATACATTCTGAAATGTGGAAAGTAGCAGTAACTTTGCATAAGTGGCCCCTTCTTTCGGAGTGATTTTTGGTATCGCATCAGTTGATCTTTAGACTTGCCTTAAAAGTTCCAATAAAGAAAATGAAAAAAAATTCATGCGAGCGAGAAAAACGTTTTTTTTTAACTTAGCAGGATAACGTAGTCTGTAGAGAATATATGTACATATATATACCTACATATAAATATATATATATAGACATACATTAAATATGTCTATATATATATATATAAATATATAAATATATATATAAATATGTATATATTTATATATATATATACATATATATATATATATATATATATATATATGTGTGTACAAGTGAAGAAAAGTTTCAGATCAAGTTTTTTCTCAGGTCATCAAGACAATAAACATTTTTGAAAACTATGAAAAATCGGTGTTCTTCTAATTCTAGACGATATGGACTGACACTGTCAATGTTTGAGAGCACTGGACGTCGAGAATTGCTTCCAGCTCTTAGTTATGATTTGGAAGGGGAGACAAGTAAGGATTCCGTGATTATAGTGATTCGAATAATACCTTCCGTGAAACAAGAGTTACACATAATGTTCAAGAATCGTTGATCAGAACAATCTGATCAGTGGTTTTTGAGTAGGTTTTTCAACTTTGCATGTACAATCCTCAGAACATGTGAGTGTAAGTTGATTCTAGATCTAGTAGGTTTTGTCGCTGTCAACTTAGGGTTGCTATTGTCGCCCTCGTACTGAACTTCATCGTTCCACTTGCCCTATATAAATAATTATACAAAAATAGTGTTGATGCTTACGGAACGTATGGCACTCGTACCCAATGTTATATATGAAAAAGCAATAACAGAAGTAAGGCGCTGGGTATAAGATATTCGGTATAAGCTGGCAAAGACAATTTCGTAAATTTTCTAATAAATTTGAAAAAACTAATCTTAAGATGACAGCCTTAGAAACATTAACATAAAAAATTTGTACGTTACAATATATAGCAAAAGATAAGCGAAGACTCCTATGGAGAGGATTAGAAAAAAAAAAATGAGTTAGAACGCACTTTATTAACAAAATAAAAAAAAGGAAACTCGCTGGCGTC
Organism: Glossina morsitans morsitans; assembly: GCA_001077435.1. NCBI lineage: Eukaryota > Metazoa > Arthropoda > Insecta > Diptera > Glossinidae > Glossina > Glossina morsitans. Next base: position 228,514 of record CCAG010011981.1, read on the forward strand.
ATGTACATTGTTGAAGAGATCCAGACAAGAACCTAAGAAAAAAGAAAAAAAATTATATATATATATATGTATATATGTATGTAAATTAATTACTAACGCAGTGCATGCCGACGAACATCTATGTTAACCGAATTTAATTTAACCGAATATTGTTATAGTTTTCCTCTCTGTTGTACTTTCCTTTTTTTATTTTTTATTTCAAAATGTTATAGGCACTACATACATGCAAACATTGAGAAATTCTTAAGAATTCTTCAAAACGACGAGACCCAAAAATGGACATCAATAATTACGGATCTTTTGTGTTCTTATTTACTCTTGCTACATTGAAATGTGTTATATAATTGAGTTATTGAGTAAATGTGTCTACGGCTTACTCGCAGTCAGGTACCTTAACCATTTTGTTGTTTTCAGAATCCTCGGCATGATTAGTTTGTAAGCATCTCCCGTATGTTTTCAACCTGTTCTAATGAAAATCATAAACGAGGAAGATATGAAGATGAATGCGGTCGAACTACTTTATATGGTTGCAGGAGTTCAGCTGATAGACAGTTGTATATGGAGTTTAAGTTTCTCGTAAAATACAATAACTTACCTACATCTAAAAGGGAGTATACGATCTTTTGTAGTTATTCCACACAGCTGTCTATCGCTTACTTCAATTCTTTTATGCGTACACACTACTGGCTTAAGACTATCAGTGGCTTAAGTTTTTCCAGTATACGAAATTCATTTGAAACTTTAGACCGGTTCGCCGCAATTCAGGTGTTATGACGATTTGTAGTCTTACAAAACGAAAGGAAGATATCTATTAGTCCATCAGTTTGCCTGCCGTTGATGGTTTTTGATAATAACGATCACTGACAATTTGTTTGCTGATTAAGTCTCCTTTATGCAACACACAATCCGCTAGCGATTATTAACTTGACTTTGTGGCTGTTTTTACTACAAAAATACAAAACAAGGAAAAAAAAGGGAAAAAAATTCGTTTATTCTTCTGCATATATTTTATTTATATATTCATTCGCCACTTTTCTTATTTGTCGGTACATTTCGTTAGTTTAAGAAGTTTTCTTCAGCATATCCTTCGGCTATAGTTTTGTGTGTGTCTGGCACATGTTCCTTGAATGCAAAGAAAAAAAAAACAACAACAACAACAAAGGATATTAGTTAAAATTACACTTCTCTCAATGAAATGTTCTTTTCAGTTTATCTGATTAGAAGCATTAGCAAATGCTAACATCGGCCTAATGAAGTCGTTATTATGTCGATTATGTTCATCTTCAAAGCATTGGCCTGCACGCCTTCAGGCTTTGTTTGAGAACTGATTTCTCTTCCTAAAGAGTTACTTTTAACTAATAATTATGCATGTGTTAGGTTTTAAGTCGCTAATTGCTTTTAAGTGTTCTTTCGATGTGTGCATGTTTTTTCTATTTATATTTTTGTTAATATGTACATGTTCATATATATATATTTGTTAATGCGTACAAATGTTTTCAAGGATTTTTGTTTCGGTGAGCGAACAACTAGCGGATGTATTATGATAAATGTTAAAATGCAGTGATCGTTCTGGACGTTCGTGAAAAATTGTATGACCGTCCGTCTTTTCAGACAATGTTCACTATATGTAGAGATGTAAAACTTCCTACATATATTCCTGGTTTATAGTAAAGAAGGCCATCGTTTATCTCTTATTTGGCACATAAAGCAGTTGAAAAGACGCAAAACTAGTTATCATTCCTGGAAAAGGAAAATCTATTTCAAAATATTACTTAAACCTATTGTTTCAAGTTTCGTTTTACGTATATATGGAATATAATGATTTCACACTTAAGCTTCTTCTTATAGGCAAACACTGTAACTATGTATTCCTACATTTAGTCGTTCTTATATGTTCATGCAGCGGATATGCATTTTTATGTTTATCATAAATAATTGTTGATTAATAACCGAACATAAAAATTTTTATGATCTTTCGACGTGTGCACTTATACGAATGTGAACGAAAATTCCTTTCGAAGCCCAAAATAAAATATTAAATCATTCGAAAACAAAGATAAATGTTTCATTGACTATCAAACACATTACAATATGTATAATTAGGGTTATAAAACGTCTGGGAACAAACGATGATAAACATTTCAGCTTACGCAGAAAATCAAAAGCAAATTCATATCCTTTCCATATATTTATGGATTTTACACAAGAAAACATTAAAAAGAAGGAATAAAATGGAAAAAGATATAAAAAAAACTTCATTAAACAATACAAACGGTTGGCAAAGTTCATCAACTCCATGCTGCTATGCATGTGGATTAAAGAAATGCTTACTAGCATGACCAGTAGCCCCACTTTTTTCCAAAAACAGAAAAAAGCCGGAATTCGGCAGCTAAGCGGTTTCACAACTTTGCAATCTATCCTTACGACCACCATACTACAAACGTTCATCAAATTTTGTTTTTTTGTGTTTTTAGATGTTTGTCAGTCCCATCCCATTTCAAAAGTCTCTTTGACGACGTTTGATTCCATGAACTTCAAAAAAGCCTTTCAAATCAATTGGAATCGATGGCAAATTAATCGAGCCATTGATTTCGTCCCTATATTACGGAATAATAGAATAATAGAATAGATTTTTAGTTAAGGACAAAGAATGCTCGGAAAAGGGAAAGAGGTCCAGGAAAGTATTACTTCACTATTTCAAACTTCCTTCAATCGCGCTAAACTTACTTACACTCACTTTACAAGCAATTGGTTTTCTATGCCAGAGCAGACTTTGCTTATAATTTAACAGGTTCACAGACAGTGCAAATTTCAGTGACGTTCAGAAATCGACAGTCGATTTAGTTCAAAATTAAGGGGTAGTTAGAAGATCATTTAATGCTAAAGCACTTACGTCGTTTCGCATCACACTTTTCAACTGGAACGATATAAATGCTATATACATCCATATAAGAAATATCTTGAGAAGAAGAGACAGTGAGAGAATCTGCTTCCTTTCTGGGAGCAAAATCTACGAAATTAAAGGCGCTTTAGGTAAATTTGTAAATCGCGCGGAGCAAACGTAAAATAATATGGAAAAATCCAAGGAATTAGTTGGTCAATACTTCGGCAAGTACAAAAATTAAAAACCCTAGGGCTATATAAAACTGAATGAGAAATAATTGGCCTTGCAATTGAAAGGCTGTGGTATTTACGTCAGTTTGTATTGAAATGAAAATGAGTGCTGTAGAATTTACGTCCGCGAACTTGTGAAAGTACTGCCTTTCGCATCTGCGGTAGGGGAACAGATATTCACGCGGGGAAAAACTTCATTTGTACTTCATGTTCCCGCTTACTCAGCAACATCAGTAGGGGCGAAAGTGTCAACTTTCAAAATTTTCTCAAAGTGATTAGAAAATCATTTAAAAGAAGGCAATGACTTTCCAAACGCAATTCAAGATAACTCATAGAGCATTTTTATTACCCTTTCTTTGTGCTCTATAATGCACTCAATATTTTAACCGGAAGTATTAAAAGTTTCCTATTAAAAAATTACAATCGAAAATGGGACACAAAGAAACTTTAATTAAGTCATTTAATGTTGAAAAGAGACCCAAAAAGACGAAAAAAAAAAACAAAAAACAAAAAATAATAATAGTCTGAGGCAAAAGTAAGAGCACCCTTCTCTGGCTGTAATCTAAACCATATGTTTAACGCTTCATGTGCAAAATCAAGCATTTAGTGGCTGGCATTATTGACAGCGTCATGCTTCTATGTTAATGTTTTTGCAGTCATTTAATGCAATAAAATAATTATGAATTTTTTTTCTTGCTTAAATAATAACCAATGGGTGTCAAGATACAAAGTGCTAATTTGCAGCAGTGCCTTAAAGTCTGTAGGCTTTTACCAGAGCGAAAACATTTTTAGGCAACATGCAGTTAGGGCTGTACGTAAGAGATATGCAACATAATTCATACGTTTGTTGTTGGCGCATATGACATTTTCTGTGTAATTGCTGAACATTTGAAAAATTGTCATTAAAAATTTTATTTTTTAACTGTAATCGCAACAACAGAAGAAACAACAACAATAACAAAAACATTAGCAAATTGCTTTATTAGTTCTTGCTTTTTTATGCTAATTTTGCATCCGAAGTGTTTACTGTATGACTGGCATGACTTCTTGGCTGTCTGGCTGGTGAATTTGTTTTTAGTAAAAAACGCTCATAAATTTTCTAAACATTTTTCTGTGCTTTCCTTCTATTTTTTTATTTTTTTTTTCTGCCTGTTTTGTTTATACTCCCAGGAACAGTTTTTCATATTTTTCGTGTAACAAAAATTATATCTGTTGGTGTTGCAGTATTTGCCATTTGCAATCTGTCTATGTACGAAAATTTGTCTGAATCTTTAGAGACTTGTGTGTACTTTTCAAAATTTTTATACTCGCTGCCGCTGATTGAATGTAAAATGAATTCACCATTACGTTTGTAACATGCCGTTATATACCTATGAGATCTTATAAAAAGTAGGCACAGAATAAATAGCTGCCTGCAATTATTCCCACCGTTGACTCATTCATTGACTTACCCTCCTATTCTCTACTTATACGCTTGCTAAATAGCACGTACATCGGTCCGTCCAGGCTTTCTTCGACATGTCCGTTCGGGCATTGGCCTGGTTTGCTACATGTTTCTTCGTTTCTCGGAACGTCTGAATCTTAGAGTCAGAATATACATTACGTCTATCTGTCCCTCTGCTTACCTGTCTATCAACAAGCCCGAATTTCTCCTTGCCATCTGTTACCATTGAAACTGTCATTTTTCCGTCAGCCGATTTATCCCTAAATCAATCTGCCTTTCAGCTAGTCCGTACGTCTTGCTGTTGAGATGCTATCAAATTCAGACAGAAAATTGAAATCCAACACGTACGCTTTTGGTTGATAATGTCTGAAAACGAATACGATCTTCGAATAAAAAAAACAAAAAATTTACAATGCGATCTGATGAGCATCAAATGTTCGTCTTATAATGAATTCTGGTTTTTTCGTTTGTTTATACTCAACTTTTTATTACTACTGGATTACTTTTGGTTTTATATCAAGGCATGAATATATTTGATGGCCTAAAATATTTATGCATATCTGCATATAATTTCATTTTTTGTTGTTTGTTTTTTTTTTTATTTCAATTTGTATCTTTTTCTCTCGCTCCTTTTTTAATTTATTTCGATTTTGTTCTGATTATTTATTCAAGCTGAAAATCGCTTATACTTGCTTTGAAATCCCAAAATCCCCAAATTAATTGTAAGCCATAAATTGCTATGAATTCCCCGTAATAATTAATTGGCCGGGATTAAATTTTTAACGATATTAAATTTTTGTTTATACACATTTTAGAATATTTGCTCAGGCTTATGTACAGCATTAAAAATGTATTAAAAATGACATTTTCTAAAATCTATAAAAACAAATTTGCAACAAAAACGTGATTTAATTTAGATTAAATGAAAAGATAATTTAATTGTAATAATTACTAGTTTTTTTCTAAGCACATTTTAATAATTACAATAATATTTAATTTTTATTTTAAACACTTAAGTTAATGTAATTTAATATTTTATTTTTTCAAATTACTTACGCAATTCTCTTGATGCTTGCAATTTGTGTTGCAAGGTCTCGTTGACAGCACAAAATGAAAACGAATTTTTTTTATTTTTTTATTTAAAGCATCGTTGTCAGCGAATCTTACTAAAGAAAGGGAAGAATCTTTTGCTGAAAAAAACCCACGAGTCAATAATGTGGTCAGTCTACGAAAATACTGATCTTTGGCAATAATGGTTTTTATGTAATCCTCCGGCGACTCTACCAAAACGGCTATTGCACTCACTGATATTATTATTAGAACAGCCATTAGCCAAAATGAAGTTGAGAATTAATACATTTCTCCTAACGTGTGTTCAAAAAGGAATCTATACCCATTCAATCTCCAGAACTAGGGAATTTTACGACACAATCAATGTTGAAGTGGCGAAAGGTTTTCGTTTTCAAAAGCAATCACAAAAAATGACCCTTCATTTCGCTCTTCTCAGTTTCTCCTTTTTTTAATACATAGAGTCTCTTCGAAAGGCATATGCTCTTTGATATTGGTGGAGTTAGGCTTCCTAGGCATTTTTAAAGATCTTTATCTATGAAAAGAAGAAAGTGAATATTGTGTGAAAAACATGTGAAACATTGAAATTCTTTGAATGTGTGTTGTTACAGAAACACTTGTCGTTATGTTGTAACCTAACTTTTTTTTTTGTCTTCTTGTCTAAAAGTAAGTAAACAAACGTCGTGAGCGTTTTCCATGAAATTCACTAATCTTTGATTTTCCCGATAATATTATCGTTTTGGAAATTTTTAAAAAATCATCTAATACGGCAGGCATCATGGGAGGAAGTCTTTGACATGTTTATTAGTTAAACTCGTTTCTAATAAAGATGAAATGAGCAGATAGTTTAAATTCATTAAAGGAACTACAAAAGTATTTAACTAACTAAGGCAGAGCAAGAGTCGAGTGATCGACTATTGATGATCTACTTGGAAAGTTAGATTAAATTTCGGTAGATGTGGTAAAAAGAACCTTTTGGGTCTCCCGATTGCAACGTGCTTGAGAACGTGCTTGAAATGCTAAAATGTTTTTTGTATTGAATTTTTGTCCCAGAAAAACATTTCATATTAAGGGAAACTAAACTAAATAATGGAACATTAGCGTAAACAAGATCTTTAATTATTTTACATAAAATCCCATTTAAAGTAAATATATGAAAATAAATAAAAGAAAAAAAAAAATTTATAAAATTATATTTTTGCTCTAAATTTTACAAAACAAATTTACGAAAAAAGGAAAAACGTTTCATATTAAATTGTGATTTTATCGCATTACTTATATTTGTTTGTTTGTGTTAGTACGCGTTTTGTGTGTGTTTACACAAATAATATTTACATAAATTACAAGAGAGACTCAATTGTGTGTGATTTCAATTTATGTAAATTTTCAATAATGTATATGCCTCTGTGTGTGTGTGTATGTTTTCATTAGAATTTTATGTCAGAGAAAAGCTGTATGAAAACACAATCGCAGGCAGACATGTGCTTGTGTACATATGCTGCAGCTTACATCAAACGCTTGTATTTGTTTGCCATTATTATATATGGATTGTATACACTGAAGACAACGCACACACACACACACACACACACACACACGAGCTTATGCAAGCATTTGGTAAAACAAATAATTAAAAATTAATTAAATAATTAATAGAGAAACGAAACAATGTAATGAATTGAAATAATAGCAATTTTTGTTTTCCAAATGTTGGGAAAAAAAAGAAAATATTGTAAAAATAAGTAGTAAATAATTGGCTGTAAAATGAAAAAATTGATATACTTAATAAACGCATTCAAATGTATCACAAAAGAAAAATTTGATATAAAAGCAAACGTTAAGCGAGGAAGTTAGGGTGGTAGCGCGAGCACGGTTCGATAACACGATAACATGCTACAAGAACGGCAAACGCATATTCTAAGCGATTTGACGATAACAAACTAATGGGCGTATGCAGCACAACGTCGCAGAGACTTAAGAAATCACAACGCATTTTGCTCTGTGTGCTTTGTCGGACTTAATAGCCCTGATATATATTTCGTTTTGGAAAATAGAAAAAGCACCGGGAAGTTTCCATACATTCATTGTAGCTTATAGCAAAAACTTAGTTCAGCGCTGTGCTGAAAGTAAGCCATCGGTCAAAAATGTTTGATAAAAATTGTTAAGGCTTTCCGCATTACGGCCATGGTTCAATAAGAGCAAAATTTCAGCACCCACAGTGGAATTGGGTTTTTCTCTAATAGTGAAAATGTGCTCATAATTTTAACGTCTACCGTTCTTATAAAACCTGTTCATAATACTTATGAAAAAAAAAAAAAAAAAAAATGATAAAAATTCGCTGAAATGTTAAAAAGCAAAGAGAACACAGCTAAATTAAATAACGAACGGCGCCGCTGAACAACATTGGGGAATGAAATTCATATTTGTCACAAGACAAGCAACAAACATGAAAACAATTTCCTTTGTTTTTAATGTTTTTGAACCTAGCGGCGGTGACCATTTTTCGATTTGCATTCATAAATGATTTTGTATGTAAACGCAAACAAACACACCGGCTCGATCAATAATACTTATGCCATTGTCTGGGCGGCAAACAAATAGAATACAATTTCACAAAAGTAAAAAGCAAAAACAAGAAATCACCTTTAGACAGAGATGCTAAGGCAATGATAATAAAAGCAGAAGCGTTTGTTACGTTCTGTTGGATGGCGGGGACCGTCATGTTGGTTTAAATGAAAATGACATCGTACACAGCAGATAAAAAGAAAAGCAGACATGGAAAGATCAAGAGAGTAAGACAGAGAGAGAGAGAGAGAGAAGGAAAGAGTATAGGCCATGGAAGATATTTTAAATGGAACAAGTCAAAGGAATTTATGACTTGTGTCAATTTCAGCGCCATCAACTCGTAATTTAGACGCTTCTGTGGCCTGATTTTAACCAACATTTGCCCAAAATTCACAGAAAGAAAAGAAAAATCTTAATAAATATCCAACATATCTGTATATCTTAGGTTGTTTTTTTGGAGTTTCTTCTTCTTCTTCTTCTTTTTCTCCTTGGCTACTCTTCTCCAGCGAAGACAGCAAAAATGAAAATAAAATTATCCAAGTGTGTAAGATAGACGTAAGACGTAAGGAAAAAGAGGCAGGGACACGGACATAGTAAAATGTATCATCTCTTTTAACATACAACTACACTTTGCACGCTCACTTGACTCGCATTTAGATGAGTTGCCAATGATAACAGCACACGATTTACTTTTTGGTGTCTTTGTAGCAACAACAACAACATACTTCACAACAACAACAACAACAAAAACAGAAAGAACGACAGCATCAGCAATAAACAACATGAGCACCATGATCAATGATCATTGTCTGCCGTAAGCAAACACATGAACTTGCTGATGTTATATAAGATGTGGTGCATGCGTACTCCTTTGGCAATTATTGCAAGTAAGCTTGCGTGTTGTTGATGTGTTTGGTGGTTGGCATTATGTTTTTACCAAAAAACACAAAAAAAGTGAAAAACGAATCCCCAATACATTATGCAAGCACCATTGTTGTAATGCTGGTTTAACTACATGTTTCTTATTTTCCTTTTTCTCGTTTAATTTTTTTACTTCTTCTCGTCTGTAGTTTTTTATTATGTTTTCAACAAGTTGATTATCGCTAAATCTGTGATTAAGAAAAGCAAAAAAAAATAAATAAATAAATAAAAAGAGGAAAGAGGAAAGAGAAAAAAACTGCAAAGCAATAAGATTCCCAGGAATTTTAATTAGCTTCAAGTGATCAACACATGTGTGTGAGCTTATTTTATTCTTATTGTTTTAATTTTTCTTATTGCAGTTCTTACTGATGTTTGCATGTTTGTTCGAGCAACTCACGAAGTATACAAATCTTTTGTAAGCCTAAAAAAAACTTTTTGATATTAAAAGTATTTTATAAAACACAAGTAACGAAACGATATTCGCCTTTGGGCGAATATTTCATACACACCTCCTCAGATCAATATGTAGCTTGAGAGAGAAATATTCAGAGATTTTTGTCCCTCGATGGTGTTTGATGTCATATATCAGACAACGCTAGCCGGAAAGTGTCAGATAGAGGCTCCTTTAAAAAGGCAAAATATCAGTCCACAACTTCCACGAAGATGCTCCGTAGTTTGCAGCCGAAGTTCGGCAACAAAAGTTCAATTTTTTTAAAATGAGTAACATTTCTGAAGAAACGACGTAGACGCTACGCAAACCCGAAAAATTACTGTCAAGATGTTTAATTTGATGCAGTGACATGTAGATGGTTTGCTCATCTCCTTTTTAGAAATTCTGACCTATGCTTTTGTCCACCCATTGGTGAGAAAGTCAACGAAGTCTAACAAAAAATTGCGATCTGACCCCCAAGTAGCCGTGGCATGGCTAACGATCACAAAATAGTTTAAAACCATTCGGGTAATGATGAATGCATCAAGGGACTCGATGTTTGGGTGCCGTAATGATTTTCGATTGAAAATTTCACCGAATTTCGATCAAAACAGACGGGTAACGAAATTGATCTACTGCTGTGGCAGGTCATTGTTGACATGAAAAGTGGACAAAATACGAGAGCGGTGTTTCAAAAATATGTTCAAAGAACAGTAAACCATCACAAGGAAAGCCTTGATTTATCACCGGTAACTAGGCTGTGTGTGATGGGATTGGAAAAGAAAACCAATATGACTGCAAGGGATTAGCCATTTAGGGACCATTAGCTGCTTCAAAAGGACCAACCAGAATTGGTCATTAGAAAGATACAACAAAAATTTATGGCTTACTCTTTGTCTAGAAATCCCAAAAGCTCTGTATTGAATTGATTTGAGAAGAAAATATTAAATAAGAGAATGACACAAACGCCTCTAAATTCTGTTCACTCAGACTGCTTTGTGAAAATATCTTTATAACTAGTACTTGCAGTTTTCGCTCTTAATCGTTCATATTTCATGTATACAACTGCCGACGATTATATTGATACTTACGGTAGACTTTAAAAAACACTTTCCATAGACGTTGTTATAAGCGGTTTGCCTTACGTTTTAATTTTGGTCTGGGATCATAAACTAAGAAAGAATATATAGGACAAGCTTCAGCTTTTCATGGTTGCAAGCAATTCAGCAACGGAGGACATATGTAATAAAACAACAGAGTCAGACAAATAATAAGCCACATAGGCAAACAAGAGAAAAGAGATTGGCGAAAATGCCGGTAAATAATCGAACAAGATCGACGCACTGATGATTACGAAAAAATTGACTTGTAATTATGGAAAAATCTACAATATATTTGATCATCGATCATTGATGCTTGTTTTTGACTATGACAAACAAAAAAAAAAACAAACTATAAGTATGACAAAACGTATGAATAATTTAATAGAAACTGAAGTTCATATTAATAATATCGTATTACTTGCTTAGTACATGTAACGAATTCGAACGAAGATATTCACCAGATTTCCAGCAAAGATTTGCGCACAAATTTAGAAGTTCTTAAGCTAAGCGAAAAGTTCGTAACGAAACCAATAACCATATGACAGAGGAAATTGTAAAAACTGAGGAATTACTCAATGTTTCCATTATTCTCACCTCTTGATTTGATCATTTTGCGAAAGGCTAGACTTACATTTACAGCTAGTGTCAAAAGGGGTTCATTCAAAACAAGAATTGGATGAATTCTTAGCAACTAAGTAAAGTCTTTACACTATTTGCCAAACCTGTGTTTAAATATTTTTGTGTTGTTTATCTTTATGTCGAGTTGATTCGCTTGACCCCATACAGAAAAAGCTTTCATTTTTTGCTCTACTTAAGCTTTGCTTAAACTTTCTTTTACTCTTATCGAACCAGCAAAGATTGGTGTTCACATAACACTCTACAAGTTAAAACCCATGAACTTTTCCATTTACTGTCTATATTAAATCATGGGTAATAAAACAATACTTTGTCATAACAACGTAAGCAATGGACCGGAAAACGTGGCCTATTTAGCCAATAACAATAGAGTGACAATGGAAATGACATTTAATTTGAACAACCGAAAAACCGAAAAAACTCTGCTAATCCGTACATTACGCATCATTTGTTGCATGAGAGACTTGATATTCAAACAATTTCGCTCCGAAGCCGTCCTCACCCACTCGTCCATAAATTTTGTATATAATTGTTTAATATTTCGTTCGGAATATGATTACATCTTTTATCATATCATTGATATGGTAGGAAAGCTTACAAATACACACATGCGCGCACACACAGAACGCAACAAAACATACATAAAAACAAAATTTATTTATTACTGGCACACCCAACCCAATGTAATCCCGCTTCAAAATGTTTTTGACATCAAACAACTGATTAGACAACGAAATATTTGTTGCAATTCAAACAAAATCGTATTTGTTATGCATTTTGGGTACGCACGAGAAAAAAACATTGAAAAATAACTCACACACATCGCTACGATTATCTCTGGGTAGGTATAGTAGCAATCGACAAAAAAACGCCAAACCAAAGGTAAAGTGCGGCTTGGACCGAAACTTTTTACACCGATACGGTTTTTGTTTCTTTTCGAGAAACTTGAGTGCGAGTTGAGTTTTAAAACGTAATTTAGTCCAAACGCATGCTTATGTTCACATTTCGCTCGATGGATTTCTATAAGAAATACCGTTCAATGTGAACCTGCGAGCACTACATCGATATCATCGACTGGTGAATTCGGTCCAGTATCCATAGTTTGTCTGTCAATACGCTTGCTTGTTCGTTCGTTTGTTTATCTCACTGCTAGCATCTTCTCTATGGATCTCTCCCTCTGCCTGTCCATCTGTTTGCATGCGTAGTGTTTTGGGTGTGTGTGCGTCTTCTGTCCGCCTGTTTTGCTAAACTTGCAGAAGTTCGATCGTCTGCCCGTTCCTATGTCGATCTCTATTTATCCGCTTATTTCCGTCTGCTATCAAGCATCCGTATATCACCTTGTACGTAAATATCTCTCTTCATGTTTGGTTGTCTGTTTCTGCACGGACTCATTCATTCTTTTGTCTGCCTTCTATTGGACTGCGTTGCGTTTTTCTATCCATCTCTTTAACTGTACTTCATAAGAAGAATTTTACATTTGTCTGTCGCATTACACATTTTTCCGTCCGTCCAGTCATGCTCGTGCCTATAAATTCTTTGCTTTGTTTGTACTTCCTATTAACTATAACTTTGCTTTTGTTCATTCACGTGCGCGCTCCTTTTTCTTCTTATACCCCCATGCACCTGAACATGTTTAATCCTGAGCTTGGACGGAATTAAAAAAAAACGGAAAAGCAACATATTTTAAAATAATTTGTACGAATACAACATAAAATCTTTCTGATGAGCTCATGTAGTTATCGTCTTAAAATAAAAAAAAATAAATAAATAAAAAACAACTGATCCGATATTTTTGAGTGTTACGCAAAGCGTAATAAAATTAATATGCCCGCTTTTGAGGAGGTTAAAAAAGAGTAAAGAACTTGAGACATTTTGACTTTATGTCAAAATGTCAAGTTTTACAAACATGAGCTTGTTGTTGTTGTACATTCTTGACGTTTCATTTATTATTTTTATGAGAAACCCGATGCATGTCAAAAAACTCACTAATTGTGTTGCATCACGATGGCATTTCTGAAAGATTTGTATTTACTTGTATTCAATCAAAGAAGAAAAATGTCCGCATTTTATTCTTCAACAGTACCGACTATGAAATATTCGAAACGAGAACATGATTGTAAAGGATATTTGGTGAAAAGCATTGAAGCTTCAGGCTATCAAAATCATCATATTGAGGTCATATTGAGTGAGGTATCAAAAGCTCGCTAAGCAAGCTTGAGAAAATCTTAAAGTCTGATTTATTGTAGCCCGAAACTTTTTGTCCATTCTCACCTATGAAGTGACCTCTGCCATCACTTGATTGGGTAGGTGAATGGTGGCACCTACGTACCGCAAATTTTTGAGCACTTCGGCTGCCCGCTTAACATTAACTATGCCACATAGACAGAAACTCGTTTACACCCACAGTAAGCAGTAATAGGAAGTTTTCTTAAGATTCAATAATATCCTCGTAATGCCTGCCAACACCTTAACCGCTGCAAGCCCACACAACCCTGTAGCCAATATACTGGCGGGTTTGTTTTCACTTTTTGGCACATTATATAATTTTAAATCTCTCTTGCGAACTTTTCGGGCTTCTAATTTTGCTCAGTCAACTTTTTCACCAGAGAGTAGTTGCTTCCAAAATGTTAGTAGATAGTCAGATAATAAGATCCATGCAAATATGTGTTTATAGATCGTCATTAAAATACGCAGTAGGTAAAGCTATTTGGTTAACATGAAAATTAATATCACCTGCTAACGTGATCAAAATGAATGATGAGCATTAGCACAGACGAATAAGTGCGATCATAATAAAGTTTAGAAGACAAACTTATTTTTCCTTTTATAGAACTTTTTTTCGAAGGAAAACATGTTCTTTAACGATGCTGCTGTGAATTCAACTTCAATTACTTGCTTCCAATTTTCCTCATCATGACTGGTAACAACGTCTTCATATGGTACTGGGCTTTCTTTAAAAGTGCAATTTGCATTTTTGCAGTCTTCATATTGGCCCATATCATCACTAGCGATATCCTCAGCAGTACTTTACTCTCTTGTACTTTACTCACTTGTATTTACTATTTTATGGTGTGATAACTCAATCTCGGCAATATCGTCTCCACCCCCCTTCCCTCTTCTTCGCTGTTTCACTCCGCCTATTTTTCAATTCTGTATTATGAAAAGTGTTATCTTTTCCTTCAATGATTTGACTATTCTTAAAGAACACGATGTTCCTGACGGTCACAATTTCTTTCAAAATTGGCACTAAATCGTTAATTTGCTTTCTGAACTCTACTCTTGCATGATTTATTTCATCGACCAAGCATGTAACTTCTGCCATTGTTTTTTTTGATGCTGCTTTGATCATTTCCCTGAATACAAAAACTTTATATTTGCCAGATGCCTTCAGAACTCTCCCGATTGTTGTGACAACTTATTCGGCCCAATAAATATGCGGTAGTCATTAGTAGAATTTCCAGAAATCGTTTCCTTCTTACCGATAGTAATTTGTTTATTGGCTGTTGTATTTTTATTTCAAAGGAAAATTCACAAATTGGCTACTGGCACCGCCGTCAACATGCCAACAATGTAAATTGTCGCTATTGCTTCGTGGAATTTTCTAAACAATTAGAATAAAACAATTTAGTTTTCGTATCTGTTGTTGATTATCGTGTCTTGAGGGAATAAGTGCTTGATCACATCTGCTGATCACCTATGCCATTATCATGGGTTCCAAACTTTCGGCGAGTTCAGAAAACATTACGGATGTCATCTATATTTTGACCTGCATTCTTCACTTTCAATGACGTCATCACCATTTTCTGCACATACTACAATATTGAGTTAAGTCTCACTAATTTTGTATTCAAAATTTATTTCAACAATACGTGTCTTCATAAGTATTCATTAAGCCTGTTGTCGCTTCGTCATTTCTTTCTGAATGAACAGTGCGGTCAAAGTTACATAGATCCAGAATTAACATTAATTCAACCAAAGCTCGTTCAGCCCGCTCAACACCTTTTGCATCTTCAGTGGCCTAATTTCCATAGTTTCTGAATAATCTCCAATCGCAAGATATGATTTTTCTTAACGTTTCCCTATGCCAAAAGTTTTTATTTAGGCGCCATAATTTTATAATATCCAGCGAGCGTTCTTGTCATTTCGTGTGGATGTATTATACCGTAAGAACAAAAAAAAGGCAAACTTAGCTACTTATGGCTAGTAACGGTTTGTGTTCTTATTCTTGTTATAAACAATAACAAAAAAGTATTACAATGACATATTGACTTACTCCGTTACATATTTTAACAGAAGGGGATATAACTAGTATGTAAACGGATGATTTCTCGATGGGAATTTATAGTGCTTAGGCTTTGTGGAATAATGTAATTCATATGCGTCTAAAGCGCACGCCATATACTTTTTAGAAGGTTGACTAAGTTGAGTTTTGTGTTCAAAAAGCTTCGAAGAAAGGAAACATTGCCTTTACTGGTTACTTTGAAAGAAAGTTGTACTAAATTGTGAAGGACGACAACATACTGGAAGCGTAAAGCACTACAATGATGGCTAGATGGAAAGGCTTTAACTCCTACGATAAAGCTGAGCATTCTTAACATTTCCACTTTGTGGTCTCAGTTGAGCGTAGAGAAAGTAGGAACTCCTTGCTTCTCAAACGACGCAGTATGCGAAAAGGTATTGCAGGTGTATGTTTTTGGTAAATTTGAAAACGATCTTCTCACTTTTGTGAAAAAGAAAATGGTTATTATAGATATTACACAGACATGCCGATTCACAATTTGGGTCTGGCACAGAATATATATGCTCTATAAGGTCTTTAAAGCTTCCTTCTAGGGGTTTCTATCGCTTTGATAAAATGAGTATCCTTCGATGGTAAATGCAAAAAGTGGGAAAAACTTATTCTCATAGGAATGCGTTATTCCAATACCTAGCGGTTGAACACATAAAGCGCCTTCTTCGAAGTAAAACTTAGTTGTATATGAAACGTTTCCTTGAAACACGGAAATAAAATAAATCAAATGCTTACCGGAGCACTACATGCTCATTAGAGGGCGAACCACCCATTAATTTTCACTAATTGAAATTAAGTTCGTAGCGCTAAATTGCGATTTTCAGGAGAGTGCAGGTCATATTTATGTTTTGCTTATATATGCTCTTACAAGCAAGTTAGGAGCAATATTTTGAATGCTTAAGCGGTGGCGTATTTATACTGATACAAGAAAGTCGGCGTTTCCTTGAGTAGGTGCGATTTTGCACTCTGCCCCTTGTTAGCAGAAATTGGGTGGACAAAATTTCTTAAGTGATTCTAAAGTTGGGACCCCTTCTACAGTCTTAGGGTTTTTTAAATTATCGTACAGAGTGCAACAGCTCGCTGAATCAGATAATAAGTGATTTATGTGAGCAAGTTGTAATAATTTGCGCCGATAGAATAAATAAAAACTTAAAGAACTTTTTGAAAGAGTCCGGTAGATGGACTCCTTAGTTATAATAATCAAAAGTTTATTCAAGAATAAATCGTTATTGATTGATCGTTATTGATGGTTAGATAAGCTTACAATTTTCAATTTTCGCGATAGTGTGGAAACAGAATTCCAGCACAATTTTAATTTAAATAATTTGCGATTTACTTAAAAATCAATATAAAATAAATGCATAAATACGCTCATCAGAGAACAGTAATGACCATGGAAATATATTTCACTATCATTGCACAAGCGATCTTTTTGTGAAAAGGCTTTTGTGTTTTCTAAACGTTACAAATTTAATTAGTTTTTTATATGTGAACCATATGAAAGAGATATACCGAAATGCATACATTATCGATATACATACATACATACATACATACGCATAATTGTTTATATTTTTATTATATTATATTATATTTATACATGCATACAACTGCCACAACTATATATATATTTGCATAGACATTACGTTATAATTTTAATAAATTGAATTTATTTCCACAAAGCACACACACACGAAGGGTTTACTCGCGTACTTGCATATAAGCAAAGACAATAATTATAATAAATTTGGTGGTAGAAAATAATGTATTTTGTGTTGATTAGAAATAAAACGAGTAAAATGAAATGCGGCGCATACAAGCAACAGAAAGCATTATGAACCGCATATTGTGGCATCCGTAGACAATGCGAGCGACTATGATGTGCTAACGTTAGATTATATGGATGAATGAATGCTTATACACATAAACATAATTACATATATATATATATATATATATATATACATGTGAGTTTATGCGTAATTTTATGTGTGTGTGTGAAAATGTTTTTAATTTTGATTTATTGTAATAAAATCAATATAAAGCTTTCCTTTTTTAAATTCATACGTAGATGTATATATATATACATACATATATATATATATATATATATATATATATTATTTTATATATATTATTTTTTTTAATAAAAATTTTATATTCAAAATTAATTTATTTAACAGAATAACACTCAAATAAGCACAGCAACAACGGCAACGATGGCTACAAAAATAACGTGAAAACAAAAATACAATTAAATGCCAACAACATAACTAATTGGATTTAATATCAAGTTGAATATAAGGACATAAACCATCAAATGCACACGCGTGCTTGTACATACGATTACGAACGTTGGCAACGCATTCAGGCTATAATGCATATTATGTGGAATTATAAGCATTTAAAATAAATGAATTGCTAAGCGCTCGCTACGTATTGAATTTCAAATAAAAAACAAATGTTTTTTTTTTTTTTGATTATTATGTCAAATATTCTGGAAATGATTTAAAATTTTTGTAAAATGAAAATGATATGTGTACCGGTTGAATAAAAAGTTATGAACAAAAATAACTGCATAAACGCTTTCATCTACATTCACGTATACAAATATTTTCTGCATATGACACAATGAAGTGTTAAATATTTTGCACTTGCGTAACTGAGTTGATCGTTTTTGTAAACAAGCAAACGAAATATATTAACCATGGCTTACCTTTTGTAACTTTGTGAAGTAAGTATGGACTGACTTCCCATAAAAGTAATCGAATTTCAATCGGTATTAGACTTTTACTCGATCTTTTATATCTGTTTGCACATATGAGTACATCCGTGTACGTTTCGTACTTCGAAATTCGAATTAAATTCGAATTACGGGATATTACGATTATTTACAAAATGATTTATTTTTAAAAATCTATAATTTATGAAATTAACAATTAAATTACTTATGCTTACTGGTGGCCGGGAAATTTTTAAAGTAATGTTCCAAAGACATCACAGAATAGAGCAAAAAGCTCGTTCTTCAAAGCAGGATTCATTGAAGGGAGATTTGCCATCACTTTTTTATTCTAATCCAAGTTCTTTATGTTTTCTTCCTCACATTTATCTGGTTAGCTGAGTTACATTTTTGCTGCTCGTTATGAATTTTTACTGCAACATAAGTTACTTGCTTTGGAGTGTAGTACCTCATACCATAATATGTTACCAATCCGAACTCTTGGTAACATATTCTATTATGCGTTATGAACCTTATAACACTTCGATGGTCAATATTAAAAATTTACCGAAAGACGGAGTAGATACAGAGGGTTAATGATTTTTATACCGACCAAAGAGAATGTCACAATATAGCGAGCAAGTGTACATGGATGATACGAAACATGTGAAATTCGTAGTCATGTCCGATATATGCATATATTTCTGGAGTTATTGCAGTCGTAGATATTTATGATATCTGCTTGTCTTTGAAAATTGGTGTTATTTTCCGCATAATGATGCTCTGAACAGTTATGAGCTTAGAAGAGCCGATAAACAATCCGAACATAAAAATAACATCGTTTTTAAACTGAGTAATGCTTTTGGTCAATTTCAGCTTCTGGTTTGCTAAGCTATCTCGTTACCATCCTCCTTCAACTCTTGTGCTCGGGTGTTTTCATAGGTTTACTGTGTTTATTTAAAGATTCTTCGCGGACTCCTAATCACGTGAGCGTACGTACTGTCCATCAAATTATTCTACTAATTCTCCTTTCGCGAAACCATAGATGTCTCTATAGTCCCTTAAATACCTTATGCGATGGGTATTAAAGATTCGACGCGAATTCTTTTCCTAGGCTTTTTCTTTCGTTTCTATTTTGCTTGGAATGAAAAACACCCAACATTTGTGGAATGTGTCATACGGACGTAAAAATGAAATATGGATGAAATGTATGAAAATTATTTTTAACAAATTATAATTAAAATATTTTTTTCCCATCTTTGTTTAGTATTAAAATATTTAATTAGAAGGAAAATCAACACTTAATTAATTTAAGGTAGGAATGTTTGTAAAATACGTAAATTTATGAAATGGATATTAATTTGTTTTTATGTTAACTTTTCACAATCAAAATTAAAAGCTTTCTAGTAATCAAAAATGTAAATCGTTTTACTTTTCTTCGTATAACTGACAATAAATAATTTTGCTTTTTTTTGTTTTTATCTTTATTTTAATTTTGATTTTTGGTCGTTTATTTGTTACGTTTCTTCCAAAGTGCGATATAAATAACATCAGCAACAACTTTACGCTTCAAGATTTTAATGAATTGATAATCAAGATTTAATGCACTGCTATATGATATACCAGAACGGCGACAACAACAACAACAACAACAGCAATAACCATTATTGTTGTTGGCATTTAAACACTTCTCAGATGCACATTCACTCTTGTAAAGTTACTTTTTATTTCATTTTTTTTATTAATTTTTTTTGTTGTTTGCTTTCTTCTATTGCTCGCTGTCTGACCGACCATTGATATCGTGTAAGTCTGACCTCAACAATTAAGATTAGGTGATGATTAAAGTTTAACAATCACGGAAAGAAAGTTAATAATCCGGTAAGCAACTTAATTAGTTGTCGAACATCAAATACAAGTTTTATTTACTGTTACAGTGGGCTTGATTTTGTAAAATCTCGCCCAAATTGATAGAAACTTGTATTCTCACAATTTTATTCACGAACTTTCTTTTAATTCCAATAACACAAGAAGCGTAAAAGTCCTTAGAGTGAATTTTTATATCTACAATCTATCGATTCTAGAGCAATTAATTTTTGTATCTTGGCTTACGGTCCCCCTAACTCGGCCACTAACGCATACTGCTGTAGGGATTAGTAATAGTTTTAATTTTAACTTTGATGGTAATTTTGTAAAAAATATTTAGAAAATGTAAAAAGTTGGTAAACTTGAGTTTGTTAAAAGAAATGAAAAGAAAGGCAATTAATAAATTTTGTTAAGTGAAAAATTAGAGTTTTTCTTAAATAAATAAATCGCCACCGGTTACGTCATATTCTATGTAGTAGTGAGTGTTCATTGCGTCGTTATACTCGACTAACAATGAGTAGACAAAAGCACATTACTGAGCTCTGGCTAACGTCATGGTTAGGTTAGCGCCGTTAATCTAACCTGGGTGCTAATCTTATTTTTCTCGGATGTTTTACGATCAAATGCTTCCTGCCGGTATTTTCATGGTTTTTTCTCTAAAAATGTCATTCGACTGAGTAGTACTCATCATATATTTGCATTGCCTTTGTTGCGATAGCTATTTGAATAAATAGGTAGACAAATTGCTGCTTTTATAATTAGCACTTGACAGGCAAAAGTGATCGAAGAAATATCGGGCACACAATAATAGTGCTTTTTATACTCATCACCGAAGGGTGAGAGGTACCTTCGGAGACCCCACAATGTATACACATACTTGATCAGCATCAACATCTGAATCTGAATTGTGTGTCGGCCTGTCTGTCCGTCTGTGCATTGTCTATTGTAGGCATTCTCCTGGTCGCAAAAATTAAGCTAACGATTTCAAATTTGGCAAAAATATTGGAAGTTCTTATACGCAAATTGGTATTGAAAATGGGTCAAATCGACCAAAGGTTTCCCAGTACTACTTAAACTGAGACCATCTCAATTTTTTGAGAAGAATAAAAAGTTACGTTTTTGATCGCTGCTCATAAACTGCAGCAGA
Source organism: Glossina morsitans morsitans (assembly GCA_001077435.1). NCBI lineage: Eukaryota > Metazoa > Arthropoda > Insecta > Diptera > Glossinidae > Glossina > Glossina morsitans. The sequence continues at coordinate 249,815 of CCAG010011981.1, forward strand.
CAAATGGACAAAACTGAAACGTGTATTGTATGGGTGGTCTTGCAGCACTCGTATAAAAATGGAAAGAATAGTCCGGGCCTAGTCAATGTTGTATTGTGCCATAACTTCTTTTTTTTTTTCAAAAGCTTTATAACGCTTCAAAACCCCTATAAAGTAAGTAAATTCTTGGCCAGTTTTAAATTCGGAATACACCTGAGCATGTCCGTCTCATCGCCCATCTGTCCGTCTGCCCAACTGAGCAGTATGGTAGTAAACATTCCCCGGTTAGCGAAAATGAACATATCGCCTAAAAATTTGCAAAATAATTCGGAAGTTATCTAAGTTGTTCAAAGAGCACACCAACCACACCCCCACACCCATACGGCAAAAACGTTTATTTTGGCAATAGAAAACATCAGCCGCGCCCCCATATTGTAGAGCATGAAAATTGAATTCTTTTACTTTTTTCGTCTTTTTTAAGATAACAGAGACGGGAATAGAAGATTCGGTCACGGCGGTATATAATTCTCTTACTTGTTTGGCTCCCGTTATCGTTTTCCATTTTCTTTTTTTTTTTTGTTTAATCTTGGTTATCTGCTCACTCCAAAAGGATTAACGTTAGATCTGAAGGTGGCTTAATGAAAAACAGATGCCCACAGAGAAGTTGGTTAACTTACTGGTCACTGCTCTGCAGCCAAATCGAGGAGCAAAGGAAACATCAAAAGAATTCAAGGCAACGTCAAGAAACAAACGAAAAGCGCTTTATGGCTGCTAAAGATTTCATTTATATATATATATATGTATATATTATTATTTTTTAAAAAAATCTATAATCGCAATCCACTGTTCGGCCACGAAAGCAACGATAACATGCGATAGGAATATAGGTAGAGCAAGAAAACAGAATATTATAAGAAAAGGGAAAATTCTTTATTCCAGCTACTGCTGCCGCTACTATGTTCTCTTCTAATTGTGTGCGTGTGTGTGTGTGCATCAAATGCACCAAACTCGCTGTATAGTGAATTAACATGTTAATATGTGTATGGTGAAAGAAAAAAAAGGAAAAGAGGAAAGAAACTGATTTGCATAAGTAAGGTTTTCTTTTCAAGATTTCCTTTCTCTGATTCTCTGTTTCAACGTTTCTTTGTACATTTGATAAAATCGTATCGTTGAATTGAAATTTTTTCAACTCCTTATGAGAAGGTGGGTGTTAATGGCCAAGTGTTATGAGTAACGCTTATCAAAGGCACACAGCAGGTGCTTTTAGTTAAGTAGACCAAGAGAAAGAAAATTTATAACAGAAGGAATAAAAGGAATATGAAAAATTTCAAAATCTCAAGTTAGTAACGTTATTTAAATATTTCATGGATTTGTTAGGGGGGATTAAGGTTTTGTGGTTATTAAGATTAAAAAAAAAAAAAAAAAAAACAAAAAAATCGCTATTAGACATTTCTTAAAGATTTATTTCTGTATATTTTAGTTAATCCTAGCACTGCCCTTTTCTTTCATTTTCATTTTCCCTTTTCGTATAGATTTTAAAATAATCTGTTAATTGCTTCAGCAACTAGCACGTAAATGTCTTTAAAACCGGTAATTAGGCTTTAAAGCTCCTCAGTTTTATGTGTTCCAGATACAAACGAAAGAACGTTAACATACATACAGACATAAAGGCATAAATTTCGAAACTCTCATCTCCTTTGTTCTACGTATTCTTTTGCATCGTAAAGGCTAACGGAAACGAAGTCTGCCTGCACACATAAGCATGAGATAATTGCTAACTTTAATATACATTAAGACTACAGAGGTTTACGGTTACGTTTAAGTGTTCTAAGTGTTCAGACATTAACCCATATTTAAGGGAACAACCTAAGCAACAATCATAAGATGAACGGATTAGTAACTTTTAAAAAAATCCTAAGCTCATTCGAAGGGTCTTTGCTGCTCTTAGAAATGGGGTCAACAAAGGATAACATTTAATATGAAATGGAAAATAAATTAAATTATAGAGAAATTTTTATTAATTTAATATTTTGCATAACATTTTTTTTTTTACTTTATTTAAAGAGTGTGAGCTTATGCTTGTGCATATATCTATATATTGCTGTCTTTCTTAAGGACTTATCACAGATTTAATTTGACAAAATAATAAACTGCTTTTTTTTTTAAAGACTTCCTTACACATTTTTACAATAACAGTTTTTCCCTTCAATAATAATAATAAGTTTTCATGCTCAACGTGCGTTTGTTCGTTTGTTCGTTCGTTATAGAAACCCGCTAAACAGATAATCATTGTAATCAGCATTACCATCATTACTTTTATAATAACCCCGGGAGATGCGAAAGAGAAACCAAACCTTTACAAAAAAGGAAAGCAAATCATGATTAACAAAGATGTCTCACCATTTTTACAACAACAACAACAATGACAAAGCCATTACCATTGCCAGCCATTCAAATTTAACAATTTCTCTTCATAGTTAGAAAAAAAAAAAAAAAGACGGAAAAACTTTCAAAGAAACGCAAATCTATGAATCAAAGAAAAAGACAGTAAACTTTCCTCTTAGTAAGTTGCGTGGTTGTTATGACAGTAGTCACGTTATGCTCCTAGATGTGAGTGAGTGACTGCATGCATTAAAAATGAAAACCGTTTAGAAGTTGAAAATAAATTAAATTTTTTTCTTTTTTTTTTTTTTTTGAACTGTTTAAAATTTCCCCGTAAGACATTTACGAGAAAAAGCAGCTGGTGCTGTTTTGTCGACTCTTCCATAAATTATTGATAATTAACACAAAACAGAGAAAAACCAGTTAGGAAATAAAAATATAATAACACTGCGTTAGTTTCCTCAAAAGAAAAAAAAAAAGAAAAAAAGAAGCAACTCAGCCGTTTAAACAAATTGAACTGTCAACAAATAACGAATTTTTCGAAAGAAATGGCAGCAAACCCTGATAGGTATTATGTAAAACATTGAAACAATAGTAAAAATTCTACTCGTTTCTGAGGCGAATCATCAAACACCCAACATCTAAGACAACACTTATGATAGCATATCGACTAAGAGTGCATTGATCAACGAATAAATGGACCAGCCTTAATTACCTAATTATAAAACTCATTCTGTTTAACGGGATATTTGGGTTTTGCCTTCCCTTACAAACCTACCTAACCTAAGCGTTACAAACGCAGCGATAAAGTTAGCATATTGCCTTTTACAGTTAAGGGATAGAAAAAAGGACGCAGGATACCACGTGTGCTTGTGATGTTCATGATCACACAATGATGAGTTTATTAACATTTGTAAAACATATGCTTAAAAAATAAAAGGACACTTATAACCACACACACATACAAAGACCCAAAACCAATAGCGGTTTTTAAAGAAAATTTTCACAAATTATGAAAAAAAAACAGTCAAAAGTCTATAGAAATTGAAGGTACGAAAAATGTCCGACAAAATGAGAGAAAACTCACACCTAACCCAAGGCAAGCAAATCTGTCCACAAATCCATGTGTATAGGTTTGTGCAAATGCGTTTGTTTTACTAACGATTCGATAGCAGAACAAACAAAAGTAAAACACGAAAAAGACAGATTTTCACAAAAGAAATCGTTGTCCCAAAATCAAATTTTGTACTCAGTTCTACAGTACTTTTCGCTTAATTGACCGACCTCTCAATACTTTTCTCTAAAAACTTCCCTTAGTCGACATGCTTTTGATATTTTGAAATTTATTTTGAGTTTGACGTAAAAGAGCAAAACTGTCGCAACTGGAACGCCGAACTTCCCAGAAAACTAGGAAGAGAATCTCCTTATGTTTACTAAATGACGGTTTGATCGGGTTTTTGAACTGGGGATGTAATTCAACCGGACCTTTTCAAAAACATTACTGCTTCGAACTTTACAGTGATTGGACTGCTTCGCTGCGCTACGATAAAGTATTCCCTGACTTTTTTCTCATGAAATATAAGGCTACGCGTGCGAACGACGTTTACTTACAGGAAAATGACCCCACTTGCCATTTGCCAATGGCAATTCTTGCTGAACGAGGCTACATAAGGATAAAAAGGCAGTTCTAGTGCCTATGTATTACAGTAAAGAACTATATATTGAGAGTTCGCCTGTTCATTCACTATTTTAAGTTATTGCAGCTTAACCGCAACTGTCAGTATTTTTCCATGTTGCACACATTCATTCGCGGAAGACAAACGGATAGAGGCATCCAGGCAAAATACATCGTTGAGTGGCTTAGAGCCGCGTTGGATAACAATTTCCCCGAAATATGGAAAATAACGAAGATTAATAATAGGCCGTAAAGGGAACAATAAAACATACAACAGATATGATGTTTAGGTAAATAAGAAGAAGCTGTACATTAAACTAGTTTAAGAATCACAAGTAAATCAAATCTGCAATGAAAGATCGAGTCTATGATGCCTTTTCGATCTTCTAACCTCATTGGATTCTCCTACGAGATATATTAGCTTCTTTCAATTAGGAAAAATAATTCTCGTTTGTAAATAATCTATTAAGTACTGTAGGTATCTATAGCTGATTCGTAGCAGCAAACATATCCGTTCTATGAAAAAACCTCAAGCAGAAGCCGCAACTGTGAAAGCCGCACTGCAAAACTAGAATAGAAGCACAAATGATTGATGACGTTTGATGAAAAGTGTATAATAAGAATGGATATCCTTTGTAGTTTCTCTCCTTTTACGTTTTAGCGCTGACAGCAGCAATAGGAGTCAGTTTGGCTTTCAGAGTTTCACAAATCTAGGCGTATCGACAGATAACACCTACCTACCGTAGTAGTTTGTAAATGAAAATTGGAAAGAACATGTGTGGCTCTCAGGAATTCAATAGATCTCAACTTCTGCAGAAGTCAATTCCTCATTTCTTTTTAATATTATTTTTGGGTTTTATCAAAACAGATTCAGAAGTTAATAGTTGAAAAGAAAGTCAAGCAAATGAGAATTAAATTAATTTTTAAAACTATGCTAAAAAGCTATAAAGAGATTTAAAAATTCAAATGCAAACAATTTTAGTTAAATTTAGAAGAAAAGTAGCAATAAAAATCTGATAAAATTTACTGTCCTTGAAAGGAATTTAATATCTTTGCTTTAAGGATTAGAATTTTTGGAAAAAAATTTATTCTTTTGCTTAATCGGGCTGAACATAAACATTTCATGCTTGACTAAGAAATGCAAAGATAGCATACATTAACTTAGCATTAATGCCTGGATGCCTGGATGCCTGGATGCCTGGACACATGAAAATATTTTCAAGGATTCTTTGGTTTCGAAAAACTTTTTTAAGGGAAATTAAGATAAAACAACTTTTAGAAAATTTCTAAAATAATTCAAATCCTCCCACCATCACTAAAGCGGAACAGATGATTTTGAAAATGCTCTCCATAAATGTTGCTCGTAAGGATAGCTATTTTTTTATTATTTACTATAAAGGGAAATCATACCATAAAACCATCGTTTTCACAAATTTTTTTTCCGCTACTTACTTATATCGATTGTCTCTTAGACAACATCTTTTCAACAACTTCCTTTTATTAATTTAATGGATGTTTATTTTTAGTTGTGTGACTATACGTCTCTAATGAGTAATTTTACACCTTCTTCGCTTGATGTACGCACAAATACTTACTTGGATATATAAGTAAGCATCCCTATAGTGTTTAGTGAAAGCGACGCCTGTACATCTAAATAGTTATCATATATGGGAAATCATTAACATTGCAGCACATTTGTGAAGACATGTTGAGTATTTTCTATTGCTTTGTCATCTAATTTGGCGTCTTTAAGTGGTTTATTGAAGCTAAACTAGGGTTCGTTCCATATTATCTATTTGTTGCAGTCGCAGGTGTTTAGTCGACCGTAATTCAACGGTCAAATTTCACCAAATATACAAAAATATTTTCTAGAGACGGTATATGAAATTCTTTAAGTCTCTCACGAACGTCTTCAGCTAAAAGATTTTAAAAAAAGTCCCAACCTCCCAATCCCTGGTGGAACACCGTGTGCTATCGCATCGCTGCCAAACTCAAACTCGCTTTAAATATATGGAAAAGAATTCCTTCTATAATAGAATAAATGTCTGGATAAAGTTCTTAGGTTGGAAAAACGTTCGTTTCATTTGTGCAGCGTAAGAATGACGAAATCCTACCTAGACGTTAAATATTAATTTGAATTCTAGCAAAAAAGCACTTCTTTAACCTTTGCCTGTTCTAATAATCCTCATGGATGGGTAACAACCAAAGATGAGGTTGAGAGAGCCCTAATCAGTGAGAGGTTTTGTTTCGCGTTCAGCTCAAGCTAGCGCTTGTCCGTTCTTCCTCCTCTCCCTATGTCTGCTTTGCATCTACTTTCATCCCCTGTTTGTCCACATGCTTCTGCGTCCGTTCTCTATGTACAAATCCTCATATATGTTCCTCATAATTCTGCCTCTGTCTCTTCCCACTTTCTCCGCGTTGTTCGAATTCTGTTCCCTCGTCTCTACTCTTCTCTGTCTTTCTACCATCCATTTCGCCAATTTTTCCGGCTATCTCTTTCACTGACATACGCTTCCTCTTTTCCTCCTTTCATTGGTTACTCCATATAATTGCTCAGGCTTTTATCCGCCAGTCGATCTTTCTCTCTCTATATATATAGATATATGTATATACATATATGGATTGATGGCTTGGAATTATTCGCTCCAATGACTCCAACATAACGCTTTTCACTGGTTTTTCCTATAACGTGAATGTCATATTTGTGAATCTTATATTTGTCAAGATTGTATTATTTGGGATTTCGATCTGGATCAATGTTCATTACGCAAGCGGATATTGAAATCCTAAGATGAAAAATCTTTTGACAAACAATCCTAAGTATTATAGATATGTCTTTGCTTGTAAAAGACATCATCACAATGAACGAATTTTTTTTTTTTTTTCGTTTTGTGAGATATCTAAAAAGACAGTTATGTGACTTTTCGTTACCTTGAGTTTACAAAGCTGGACAAAAAGATAAGACAAAAATTTCCTGATGTTATGTTATATATACGTGTGTATCCGTTAGCCAGATGTCCGCGGGTAAACCATAAGGGACCGACCATATTTCTTCTTTTTCTATTATATTCTATGAGTCAGATCTAATGCTGTTGTTGTTATTTTCGTTGCTGCTACTGTTGTTGTTGTTATTGCTTTGCTGAGAATGTGCAACAATAGACTAAATGGCAGGTATTTTATGCGCCACTAATTTCTAATTCAACTCACATGTTACATGAGTAGCCATCATAATGGCTGGCTGCCAATTGTCTTGCTTTTCCAAGTCCCACAGTGCAAGCTATTGTCCTGTTATGACATTGATAACCTAATAAAGGTCTTTAGAGTTTAGTTTCCTTGCTAAAGCAATAAATGAAAGTAGCGAAAGAAAAGAAAATAAAAGAAAACTCTAGCCAACGTTTCAACTGAATTTTAAGCTTTTATACTTCTAAGCATTCCTTTTTTTTTTTTTTTTTTTTTTTTGCTATAAATCATTTTATGTAAAGGGAGAGAAAAAGGGAAAACTATCATGTGTTTGCCTATACGCTACGAAATTATAACGAACATGACGTGTGTGTGTGTGCAGCTTTTCGTTACTTTAGTCTTAATTTAATTAATTTCTAAATGCGATACATGCCTGTAATTGACCAGCATAAGCTGTTCGAGTTTTATTGAAAACAAAGCATGTTCGTTTGCGCGCCAGTGGCAAAACAATAGCGCGTACTGTGTTATTGACATTTCCAAAATACATATATATATCATTGTATTAGAAAAAACTTTTAAAGAACTTCGGAAAGAGTGAAAATTTTCCTAGAGATAGTTTTGAAAAGAAGAAGGGGAGAAGTAAAAGTTTCTTCTTGTAATTGGTTTTTAGGAAAACTAATAATTTTGCTATGAGCAATAAAGTGGGCTTTCATTTTAACTCCACATGGTACAAATTAACAACGCGAACATAAACCAGACCCCAATTACAAATCAAACACAACCATACAAATAGCAATTAAGAATAGTGTGTAAGCAGGAAAATTTTGCAACACAAATCTCATATAGAATCCAGAAGCACGGCAAAGACGTACAGTCAGCACAGGTTAATTAGCGAACGTAAACAACACTTCTTGAATATCCAGCGAGTTAACAAGAGACGGTTCGACGCATTGCATAAAAAAGGCGCAATGTGAACACAAAGTTCTTTGTCAGGGCCTTGACAAAGTTGACAGTTAATTAACATTAGACTCTAATGTTTATTTCATGATCCTAGTAATTGCCTCCACATCTCGTAAGTGCATCCGTTATTATATATATTATTATTTATTTTATCTCTGTACTAAATTTAATTGTTACTTTGAGAGGACTTTATTTTATTTATTTATTAAAAAAATTTGTCTTGATTTTTTATGCCGTTGTTAATTTCATTATTATTATGATTTTTATTATTACTATGTATTTTTAAATTATTTTAAATTAGTATTTTTTAATTTATTTATTTCTTTTCTTTTTTTTTTCTTTCATTCTTGTGTTTCTAAAGAAGTGTGTGCTTGGATAATATACTGAAAAGTAATAGGAGGCGCTTTCCTGCCGCCTCAGTGGCCTTAGTGGCTAACAATAATTAGCTGTGTGAAAAGTAGATTCTGAGCTTGACCTTGAGCTTGACATTTTATGTGTTTAAGTTATGCGCGTTGAAAAAAGACAAGATTTCTTAATGAGCCGTCAAGTTTTGAGAACGAAGCATATCTAGGATGGTGAGGCTATTAAGACCAAGTGTGAATTGGCGAATAGGTGAACCGAAATTCAGGTGAACAAAAAAAAGATGATCAGGACAGTGTGGTGCGCCACATGTGCGTAAGGTATTGAATATTACGATACCGCATCTGTGTGGTTAAACATTAATGTGTTGATGAGACATATGACGTTACGACTGAAATTGAAAATATTGAACCGTGGTCTAACATTTATATACGAAGCCCAAGTACATAAATGACGATCGGAAGTTGAAGTATCCCGTCGCTGCCGCCAGTTGCGACTTTCTTGCTCTTTGTCAAATGCTTTTATGCCGGAGAAAATTAAAGGGTGATCACGGGCATCCATTGATTTGGAAGATCAATTTTGTCACAAATGATGTTTCCATGGATGCCCATGTGACTGGGTAAAGGCAAAGTGAAAATTGAAGGCTTCGGATTTTAGATCGTATTACAAAGATCTAATTTCTAGTGTATATGTATGAGTTCTGTCTGCGGTATATGTGCGGGGCTAATAAAACCGCTTTAGTGCCTGAAACAACTACAACATTTTTTTGCTTTTCTATGGCTGAATGGTTTCCAAAACTGCAAGGCATGCAAATTTTTGTACAGACAAAGATTTGTTTACAGGTTGAGAATGCCGAGATTCATAAGAAATTTGGAGTAAAATGTTTTTGTCAAGCTTCAGACCAAAGATTTGGTAAAACGAATGAGAAAAGCTGAACATAACGAGTTTACGGAGTGAAGGTACAACCAAATGGTTTGTAGTAGATAGTATTTAGCATTTAAAGGAAAACTTTCGGCCAAAGGCATAATAATTGCCATTTGTTCCAAACTTACAATATGAGTGTATAGCCACTGCACTTTCCAAAATCTCAAAAGGTCTTTATCTGAAACATCTAGTAGGAGTGAGTGTAATTTAATTGCGCGGAAAGGATCAGATCCCCAAGATATACCGCATATAGATTTCAACACATTCGTTAAATGAGAGCAATGCTTGACGACCATCTTAATGTGAGATGTAGAAGAGAGTTTTCTGCGCAGTGTAAAACCTAGGAAGTTAACAGCATCAGCGCACGATGTATTGGATCCGTAGTTGCAGAGTGGAGTAGCGGGACGTTTGCATTTTTGGAAAAAGATTAAGCATGTTGACATGCGAATATACAGTGTAAGTCGAAGACACGCCATGTTGTTAGAAATAATGTCAATGACGGATTGTACAGATTACTTGGAGGAATTTGAATCAGGATATCGCTGAAGACAACGTGATCGTTGACGTAAGCTACTGTGGAAACATACTCAGGTAAAGAATTAAATACTTCATTTAAGTATATGTTAAGACAAATTGGACTTAATACGGAGTCTTGAGGGACGCCCGGGAAAGACCTTCTATACATAGATGTCTTTATTGGTTTAACGTGGGTACACTATCTTCTCGGTCTGACTCCACGGTGCCCGATGATACACGAGTTAATTTTGCGTAACCGGCGCCCCCCAGAGAGTTAGACAATCCCTATAACCTAGAGTTCTAAACTACACTGGAGAAACCAGATGTATTTATGGTGTATGGCTCGAAAAACCCACGCTGGGGAATAATGACGCCTAGCATTACCTCTAATTATTCGTTTTAGGAATGATAGAAACCACAACCGCCACGATACCTTCCGAAGGGTCGTACTTAGCAGTCAGGACTCATACATTGATTAACTGCTGCGTTCAAACTTCCAGGAAGCATGTAGTTCAAGCTGAGGAAGCATGTAGTTCAAGCTGAGGCCAGTCAGCAAAAAGCCATCAGCAATGGAACGATGCACTAAAACAAGCTAAGTACAATTAAAGCTTAATGCCGATCTTTGTAACTTGTCTTACTAATTAAATTTCGAACTTAGAAACTTGAAATTGGAAAAAAAATATAGCTAATGAAAAATTTGACAAAGAAGTAAAACATAAAATATGACGTCCGTTTGATACCAATAAACAATCCTAGATGTTGACTACACCTGAACCTTAGGTGGTGGCATTTGGTTAAAAAACAGCTAAAGGAAGCTGTCGCTGAAAATAAATCTAAAGTTCAGCTACTATTTATTATTATGCTTGTGGTAACGGCGGGTGAACGGGCTGACTGATTGGTGCACGAATGCGTATACTACTCATTTAGAAAGGAAATGAAATGCACTTGATTTCCGTAAAGTGCGGGCTATTCAAAAATGTACAGAAAAAGTTATAAAACAAAAATACTTGCAAAGCTTTTATTTGTTTGACCGCGTTTTTATAGGTATCGCCACAAAAACGAGAGTATCAAGTTCAAGCAAAGATTGGTAGTTCGTTCCTTTCGCGATAATCAGAGTATTCTCTGGATAACTCGGTAAATCGTCGCATGAGGGTAGGGAAAGGGAGAGATAGATAGTTACATGTAAAGATAGTTAGAGAGAACGAGAGACAGACTGAGTGCATATGTTTATCAAAAATACTTATAATCATTAAGAATATATATTATTAATATATTTATCATTTTTGTGATTGTGAATGTATTCCTCATTTTAATCTTAGAATTCTCATTCCATAACTTTGCACAACGCATTCACGCCGCTGTTCGAAACCGACTTAGCACAAGTGTTGTTGAGCCATGAGTTTGGGGTACAGCAATCATTCTTTATGACTTTTACTTTATCAATTTATTTTTTACTAAAAAAAAGTCATTCTTTTTATTCGTATAGTCGTGGCAAAGCCGATCAATTTTAAAGCTAAGTAAACACAGCTTCTGTAAAATTGCGGCGAACGAGAGAAACGAATCATAAACCGCACATTCCCTCGATTCGATTCGGCATTTGCACTGCAAGTATCTAATTGAGTTATGAGTTCATTGAATTGACTCAACACTAAAAAACTTGATCCATTTCGAACGACGATGGCCTAGATTTTTTGATATTTCCATTCTCCATTTTTCACGTTTTGGATCATTTTCTTTGTTAAGTCGTGACATCTGCTTCAGATTCTCACCGCGTACAAGCTTAGCAAGTTTTAAGCAGACAGCAAGATCCGGTAACTTTTGGAAACTATATAAAGAGTAAAATTTTTCCTATTTGAGAGAACTTTATATCGCCTTTTCATAGACCTCACCAGTCTATTCCAGACGTTCAGGTCGTACATTGCCAAGTCGTTCTAACTTCACTTTTGATCACCTTACAACTTACAAAATACCGTACACTTCGACGTTCGTTTTCAATCTCACCATAATACACGACGCTTGTTTTGTTAGTAATGAATCTATTCGGAATGGACAGTTGTCTTAAAGCTCCACCTATTGACTAAGTTATGATTCTGATCGGATATTGAACTGAAGGCAATTCATGAATTTCATGTCTACGCACAACCGACATCCATTACCAAAATCTATGCGTAAATATGATCATGGCAAATGGGGTAAGTAATTCTTGCTTATTTGTCGGGACTCTACATTAACCATTCGCCATATAGTAAAGCCAGACGTTTTAGTCACTTAGTCTAAATTAAATTTTTGCGATTTGGTTTTCACCTGGCAGGGCTTTTACGAATTGCAATGAATCTAAATCTACTGAGTCTTTCCTAAGTCTTTGCACTTTGCTTAAGTGCTTTGAGTGCTCGGCCTCTTAAGTCATTTGGAAGTATGCATCAAATACAATTCCTTTGGCATAGTCTCTGCCGCAATGACTAGTTCTAATACAGGTCTCATTTAAATGTCGATTTAAGGAGGTACTGGGCTTTGATTTCACATCATTACATGTTCTTTTAAAAGCTTTGCAGGAAAATGCCAAAGATGAACGTCTAAATTGCAACATTTTTGTGTTCAAGGAATCATTTACGATGATGTTTGTACCGCCGTCCTCAAACTATTCCTAAACTTATTACCGCTATTACTGCAGGCCAGTAATAGTAGTAGTGATCCTCTCTAATGATGTACGATAGTTAAGCGTTCAGTTGAAGGGTAATCAGGATTCCTCCAAGAACTATCAATAATTAAAGCTTTTGTGTTTTGCAACTCCTCATTTATTTACCTTCTTTTTTTTTTTAATTTTTCCACAAAGTTTTTATTTAGTAGTTTCAAGTGCATGAACTGTAAGCAAAATACAAAATGTTTCGTTCTTGTTTATTATTAATTTTATTCTGCTTTTTTGCATGGTGTGTTTTTCGTTTTTTTTTTTTTTCTTTTTTTTAAAGTTCATTTTTTCACACTTATTTCCGGCTTATGTTTCTATATCCGCTACACAATTGCAAAATACATATCTGTATATATGTATAGACACTCATATATATATATATATATATATATATATATATATACTATTATGTACATTTTATTTGTATACGTTAACAGATTCACACATAAATACACGAGTGCTTGCGATTGTATAGAAATTTATGAAAAGTAAAATAAAGCATCAGAGACAGAGAGTGAATGCTAGTGCAGTAAATTTTAACCAAAAAAACAAAAAATAAATAAATAAAAGAAAAGAAAAACGCAGAGTGTGGAGTAATAAATTACAAATGCACATTCATACACCGATATACGTACGTACATACGTACATACGTATGATATGTATTTAATAAAACATATACGATGTAATATGTATTTTATTTAAACAAACACCGAATTCTTGTTTAAAATATTTGCTTTTACTTTTACAAAGGTATACACACATATACGAATGCGTTTATTTCCGCTATGACTATTATATATATATATATATGTACGAATTGGTATACAGTGCAAGTGAAGTGTGTATGTTTGTAGGTAGAGTAATCATGTTTGTATATTTCGCATTTTTTCAGCTACAACTTTAATTAATCTTAACGCAAATACCTATACATACATATATTTATGTGCATATATATGTGCATGACAAGGTAGGAAATTTGTGGAGGAGTACGAAAATGGGAACGTTACTGAGGGCAAAAAAAAACGTTTATTTTCTTTCTTGTTCACAGGACGGGAAAAGTGCTTAAGAGCATTTTTCATGAATATTTATTTTTATTTCCTACAAACGTAAGCGAAATTGTTTTCTCATTTTAATCAAATACAAACGATAATATTCGATCGCCTAGGAAAGTGGAAAAGTTAAAGCTCATCCCGTCGTGGTAGCAATTCAACATAAAAAAAAAGAGAAGAGAAAACGATAGCCAAACAACAGCAAACCAACAAAATCCGAAGATCAGTAAATAAAGTAAAACTAGAAAACTATATCTATCTATCAAGGCGATATGCAGCAAAGATAGGTAGAGGAGAGTAGGAAGCAAAAAAAAAGCATAATCGAAAACAATCAAGCTATAGAATTTTCGTCTTGAGAAGCAGTCGTCCAACGATAAAAACGCCTAGCAGTTACCTCCGAAGAGACAAGATGTACTTTTCTTGGTCGTAGACGGATCGCAAAACAATATTCGGATGGAATAATAAAAGTGATGATGCGTTGTTCGCAGAGGAAATGTAAAAGACGCGTATTTTCAAATAATGGTGAAATAGTCTTTCAGTTGAGAAAACTATACTGGTAGTGTGCAAATACTATCAACGAGATAACACGCATTTGTGTTGCAATATAATTGGGAAGCACGGACGGAGCGAAGTAGTAATCTCTGAAACAGTTTTTCGATGGCCTAACGTAAACGTATTTGGTTTAAAAAACAAAAAAACGTTGATATTAGTTTTCCTTAAAAATATTATATCATTTGTTCGCTCATTCATGCAATTTAGAGAAAAACAAATTATATGCAATTTTGTTTTCATATATGAATGAATATGAATGCGTTTTAATTTCCTTAGGGAAAATACTTTAAAATAAAATATAAAAAGCTAGCAACAAAATATATTTGAAATCCAAAACAATAAACTAAACATTGTTGGAATATACTGCATATTGGCTGCCAGCGAAATATGTAAATAATGCAAATACAACTATTGAATTTTAACTGCAGCACATAGCTCGAAAAAAAAACGAAAAGCAGAAATAACATAAGTAAAAAAAATATTAAAAATTTTAAATAATGTTTTCATATATATAGTCCAGATTTGTTATTAAACGCCTTCGGCCGTCAGGTGCGTTGCATTTAAATGTCAGATATTTGAAATTTGCTCAGAAACATTCTTTTTTCCTTAGCGCACTTTGTGCACGCATATGTGCTTTGTTGTTGCTTAACGGAAAAATGCTAGTTTTTCAGTTCTCTGCCTTCACTTCACACTTTCTAGCTTATCGTTTTCTCTTTCAAAGCTCCTTACTTGCCGCCAGTTTTCAATTTCAATTTTTTCTCTACTCGGTCGCTTTTCTATCCGACTCTACCTTGTGTGCGCATTAGTTCACGTGTCAAATTCTAAAAATTATAGCATGTTCTGTCTTAGTTTCAGTCCGATGTTATTATTTCTTTCACATTTCCGTTGCAACAGCCCATAAAACAAATATATAAGCATCTGCGAGTGTTACGAAAAAAAACAAAAAAAATTAATGGCTCTGCTTTATATATTTAGAACATGGATTAATTTCTTCTGTTTAAGATCCAAAATTTCCTCTGTTTATTATCGCAAATAACTTTCACTTTCTGCTATTCTTCATACTTCGAAATGTCAGAACTTGTTGAAGAACTTGTTTGAAGATACAGCAGCGAGATCTGAATATTGCTCGCTTTCCGTTAAGACAAGCTCTTCTCTACTGGAATCATGCATCATGCGAGGCAAAGCGTAAAAAAAAAGAAATCAACGGCAGATGCGATGCTTAAAGCAGAAGAGCCAGGATTCGGCAAGAAGGGTTAATGGCTTTATATTTTTTATTCCCTTAAAGGTGGATCATCCGAGACAAAGCGTAAAAAAAAAGAAATCAGCGGCTAATGCGATGCTCAGAGCAGAAGAGCCAGGATTCGGCAAGAAGGATTAATGGCTTTACAGTTTTATTCCCTTAAAGGTGGTGAGATTATTGTAGAACAAGTCTAGAGACGTTAAACGGCGCTTTACGTTGCACGATTTAACGAATGGCATTTAACTGCCAATGCGAAATCAATCGGCGCAAGAATAGTTCACCCGTCACATGTCGAAAATACCACAATTTACATTAACAAAACCAAATGATCACGCCTTCCAATGGATGCTTTGTTTCCAGTGGCATCAAATGAGTTAATTCATACAACGAACGAATGGTGCGAGATGTACGAAGAACTTCCTAAGTACGACCAAAAAAGCAGTCACTAAGCGATTTTTTACACCGACAACTCGTAATCACATCGCTAAATTAATCTCAAAGGCGTTTCAGTCGCAGAAAAAACTGTCCGATCCCCAACCCAGCTTTGTTTGAAATCACTAAGCGATGCTTGCATGGACGGAAAAACGACAAGTAGTTAATGTGCAATGGTACGCGCTATAATAAAGATTTTAAATTTTTAAAATTTTTAAGTGAAAAAAATTTAGATGAAATGATGGAAATTAATTCAAGTGCGAAATATATTTTCTATTGTGTGCTTCCTTTTTTTATTTTTTTTTTTCTTACACTACTGCTTATTTTCAATTTTCCTGTATGTATTTACTTGCCACATTTACCGTGAGCATGTATGTGTGTCATTCAGCTTTCCGGTGTTCGAGCATGTTAAGCGTGCGTGAGTGTATGTGAAAGCAAACTTTTGAAAGAAAAATGCATTTAAAATGTCAATTTGGCAGCTCACGCAAAAAAAAAATACATTATTGGTAGCAGCAATAAGCGCCATCAACGCCAAATTGCTATACACTAACAAGAACAACAACCAACAGAACGACATCAAAACTAAGAAAAAATATAAATGATTTTTCTTTAACTCGGCACCATTCATTCAGCCGTCTATACACATGCAACCATAAAATGTTTAATAAACGTTAAAGAAGATTGAGTTCACGAACATACGAACACACACGCCTTTTAAAATAGAAAAAATTGATTGGTTGCATTCCTCTAAAAGTAGCAAAGCTACATTTACCAGGGTTTTGGTAACTCTTCATCTCATATACTTAAAAGCCTCAATCTTTCTTCTGATCGTATCCTTATTTATTACCGAAAAAACGAAGAAGGCTCTTATCGATTATTTTACAAAACATAAAATAAATCTCAGTAAAAGCTACATATGATAAACTTTTCCGTGGGATTCTTATTGTGTCTGTTAGTAGGTCTGTTAGTGTTGTTGTTCCTTCTTCAAGCAGTGCACTTGAGTACAAACTTAATAAGCCGCAAGAGGCTCAATATTCTTCGGATTATTTACTACCACGTTGCTGATGCTAGTACTATAAAATTTTCATCTCCGACTCGATCAAGCAGTTTGGACAAACTACCGCTATGAGAGGATAACACATATGTACGTACAATCACAAAACTGTGTAGAAAGCATCTTTTGAGCATCTCTTGTTTCCGTAAGAACTGAAAATGGAAAGTGAGTAAAAAGTATTTATTCTCAAGCCAAAAAGCAGTTACCAGGTAACTTGCTGCACACAACCAGGTTTTTTAGTTTATTGGAGTAACTAAGAAATCGAAAGAACTTTAGAATGAACTTCAGAAACCCCGCAAATTGTACATATTTTCGAACAACATCAAAGTCCGAATCGCTTTAGTTATGCTCGTTCGTTCGCCTGTTCACCTCTCCTGGTGTGTCTCTCCCTGTGCTAACCATTCTTGTTGTCATACAAATGTCGTTCAAATTTTCCAAAAACGATGAAAGTATTTCCTCATAGGCTCATATTGAAAACGAGCTAAATCGGTCAAATGACAGGTCTAATGTACAACGTATATCAAGAATGCGTCTACTTTCAAAAACAAATAAAATGGATGTTTTGTTGATTCCTTATAAGCTACAGCAGATGCAACTATAAGAATGTCCATGATCTTAGAGTACTTGCACAAAAAGGCGCGAAAAGGAGCTACGTCTATCCAGTACAATAGAGTGTCGAAATTTCATATTTTTTCTTGTAAATGTCTGGCTATATTGATTTTGTCAAAACCCAAAACGCAAAAGTCAATTCCAGGAACCCTACGAGCAATATTAGTAAACATCAACTTCTAAACCAATTTACGCATGCCGCTCTCTCCATCCGGGTAATGCCTGCAGTACATTCTCTAGGTCGCCAAAATTACGATGTCACCTTTAAATTTCCAAAAACTGGATGTTGTAGATACTTGTTGGGGCGGAAAACATGGACAAGCCAGCCGAAGGAGACGTGAGAACCCTAAATTGGATGCAACGAAAAGATTCCAGGTTTAGTTTGCCCGTACAAAATATCGAAAGCAGTCATTCGACGTTATAGACGTCTTAGCGCTAAAAAAAACTTCAGCCATTTTTCCGCGATACCTTTGTTTCATAAACTTCTTGTGAAACATCTGTTGCGTCGTTCAAGAAATTCTATAGTGACCAAAGCAAATCATAAGGGTTGCTAGAATAATTTCTACTGGGTAATTTTCAAGCTTACAATTGGCTGCTTTATTAGTTTACTGAATTTTCACATCCAATAAAACGATTCCTAACTGATGTCAATATTTGGATAGTTCAACAAATCCGTTTCGTGTTCAATAAACAACTGTTAGTAGAAAGGAAGAGTGATCTAGTTTAAGTCTTAATGATACGCTCGCCAGAATCCTGTAACGCGTAGAAATTAACTCTGCTCATTCTCCTTAGGAGTGGAATTAGTCTCTTTGAGTTTGTGAGTTCTCCAATGTCTAAACTTTACGTAATAGTACAAGCGCTGCCATGTTTGCTAAATATTATTATTAAGCACAAGTTAGAAAAGATAAAGTGTTGAATATTTAAACATTATGACATACGATCTTGATCACTGCCTGCTTCACACCATAGGGTAAGTTCTACGACAAACAATGACAAGCACGAGAAAATGTACTTTTTCTGCTTAACATGACCCGTGGCAAATTATGATCATGTTACAATATTCAAAGCGTAAATACCCATAATGG
Organism: Glossina morsitans morsitans; assembly: GCA_001077435.1. Taxonomy (NCBI): domain Eukaryota; kingdom Metazoa; phylum Arthropoda; class Insecta; order Diptera; family Glossinidae; genus Glossina; species Glossina morsitans. The sequence continues at coordinate 268,499 of CCAG010011981.1, forward strand.
ACGTCAGATGGCCCATTAGCATCGACGATAAAGTTGCGGAATGCGTTCGGCTGTGGGACGGAACGAACTGTTGCGAGCAAATGAACAAAAATGGAAGCAAAATGTACAAAATCATCATATCGCTATTCTTCGATGTGATACAATTTAACTTTATAGAAGAAAATTCGCCCAGGAAATCCCTCCAGCCCAGAATCTTCCCTTACAAGGAAGTCTGAAAAACGGTGGGTGCATAGATACACAGTCTCAGAGAAAGAGCTGTTGGTCCAGCACATACTCCATATTCTATCAGAGCGTCAAAGAAAATGTGTAGCTCCGAACAGCCAACAGTTCAGAAAAAGTATGTTGTAACATTCTTTTGAAATAAATACTCTTTCGTAACGATTAACTCAGGATTAGTTACTTTCTATACCTCATATGCAGGTAAAAGGAAATTATCCTCCGAATATACCATAAACTAAGCTGATAATGGATGAATTTGGCACTTCACTAGCGTTTGTTTCCTAGCAAAATACAAATTTTCTGCAATACCTTCAATTTCACTCATAACGCCGTTAATTAACAAAGTGTCGCAGGCGCCTACACACATTAAGTTGTCGTACATGTCGAACATAAATCTTAACGGAAAAAATAAAGCGATTTACTGAATTTGGCAGTGGTAACCTAACAGAAAACACCTACGGTTCAAGGCGTTACAAAGAGAAGTGACGAAATTAATCTACTTGAGCCGTCGATGGGTCTGATCTATACAGGACTGAATTGTTTACATATCCCATCCATGCAAACATATGGAATGCTTGCAAGCACAACTGCATGCATTAATACATAATTAATTTGATTTGTAATAAAAGTAAACAATAGCTTGTACTTCAAAAATTACCATTAAATTTATTAGTATATGTATGTATATATGCCATTGTGTAAATAATAGTGTATGCGATGGGAAATTAAAAAACAAAAAAAAAAAAAAAAAACTCCATATATTACAACAACTTGTAATTGTGTGGCTTCTATTCTATGCACTTAGCCAAGAGCGTAATTGTAATTAATTTCCTGTGTTTTTCTGCTCACGCACACCACTAACGTTTACACTGATATTCATAATATATATACTTGCTACTGTTGTTGTTTCAAGTCAAATATCTTTTCATTTTTAATAAGAGACCAAAAGAAAGAAATTTAAACAGCATACGGTCTCTGCTCTTCTATGCTCCTCCCCTTCACGTCCTCTTTTCTGTTTTCTTTTCATCTAAGCTTCCGTTTGCTTTTAATACTTTCTGTTTCCAGTTAATTTAATTGTGCAGCAATACTTTCGATTGCTAATCGATAAAATTTACGATAAAATGTCAACGATTTTCACAATACGTAAATACTTTTCTCTCCCAAGTTGTTTGTCCTTCTCTTTTAATGCTTTTCCTTTCTACAGCTTAGTTTTTGCTGTTAAATCTCATTCCCCGAGTAAAATTTATTGTCTTTAGCTTAAGTCGCAGAGCTTGGCATAACTCATCAACTAAGGGCCATTTTTGTAGCTTGCATTCAATGCCACGATATCTTATTGGCCCGTCCTGATATGTTTGCCCGAGCATATGGGTTTTTGTTGTTTATTTAATGTGATTAGTTTTAATGGCAGATTTGTATTATTGCAAAGCTTATTCACTTACTCTAAGTGGGCGATGACCCTCAATATCGGATGCATGCTGTGTTTATATGTCATTAGTGTGGCGACGTCAATGAATTCGCAATAATTTAATTTTATTATTCGTTTAATGTGTGCGAAGCGTTTTTAGCACTACTAACAACTTTTCTTTCAAACATATGTCGTTGTCGTAAATTTCATGACAAAAAATTCTGATCTCTCTTTCCTCCCCGTTGCCGCTGCAATCATAAGGTAGCTAGAGAACTAATTGCGACTGATTATTAATTGATTAACTAGTATTGATGGAATTATTGTAGGGAACACTTTCTAGAATATTTGCGATAAGCGTTAGCTTCCAATAAATTATTTCCATTAAAACTCGTAATAGGAGTTATGAGTACACCTTTCTTTGAAACATTAATGTGCTAATTAATTAGTGCATTTGTTTAATAGGTGTCGTAGATCGTCCGCGACAAACATGATAATTGAAAGCAATCTATCTATCTCTTCTCAAAGCTACTTCCATTTGTGAATCGAAGGGTTTAGAAACAGCTTGATATTTATTTGTGCAGCATATGTTTCGCTATTTTCTTTTTTTTTCTTTTGCTATTTATTTCTTCTTTATTTCGTTTTTAATGCTTTAAATACTTAATTATCCATACATATGCGATATCTGCATCAATCAGGGATGCGATCAAACTCGAACAAGCGGTAACTTTACAAGAGGAGAAACTTATTAAAAAGGGGAAACAAGCAAGTAATCTAGTTTCCATTGCATTGCAGTAATTATTGTACCAATCGTCGAAGAATGGGTATTAATCCGGTTGCAAAATTCGTATATTAAAGATACTATATAGTAGATATATCTCCGACATATATTTCCAAATATTTTAATTGGATATTAGGCATACAGCGTTTCCGTCTATTCACCGTTTACTACAGCAATAATAGAAATGAAGACACATAGTGATTAACATTAGGTGATCGGATTTAAAAGTAATACAAGGGAAGTAATTAAGAAAAGTTGTCTCAAATATTTAGGAAAATGTTTGTTAAAAATCAGTGTGGTGCAGATAAGCCCGGTAATCATACTAATTTTATTCGATCTTCGCATCATTGATAAGAGTTTACACAATCTAACAGTTCGATTACATACACCCCTTAATTTGTGCGCCTCCCTTTGCTAACACATGCACATAAATGCATGTTTGTTCTTGATTACTATTCATTATGAAAATGTATATAGTTTTCTTTTTTACTTCCAATCTATAACTAAAGTGTAGCGATTGACCACTTTTCATCCCTTGCCTGGCATATCAATTTCCGTAGGCGTTTAAAAATATTTGGAAGAATTTCAAAGCATTGAAGTGATTACTTTTGAATTCATAGATAACATGTTTCTTCGAAGGCCCTGGCATAGGTTAACCGCAGAGTCTTGAAACATAAAAATTAAATGTCTTCTTAACAAGCGATTATTGAAATTTGGGGAAAAAAGTTTCCAGATTTTAACATGAAATTATTGGTAGCAGTTCACCATAATCATAGGCTAGTACTCAACGTAATTTTTCTATCTGAAAAAAGTTTCTTAGACTAGAGCCTTGTTCAGCAAATGTCCAATTTTTTCTAGAATGTCGTGAAGAAGTTGACGTTATTTTGCTTTCATTGATTTTTACGCTTTGCGTAATCTCGAGCGATAAAGTTACACAGACTTATTGAATTATTGTCACAATTTTCCAGATAATAATGTTTTTTGGCTTAACAAGGGCTCATTTTGTTAAGCAATCTGTTAAACTTCCCAATGCCTACAAAAGAATTGAAGCTCTGATCATTGATGCATGGATTGAAATGAATTTTAATTAGAAACTAATATGAAAGGCAAAGTTCTTTAACTTAAACAGCTCAGACGGCTTCTTAGTCGCTTTACTGACATATAGTCCAGCACGCTTTCGAATTTTTGCACGTATGTCTGCTATAGTCTATGACTAATGAGCAATATACCATTTTTTTATTCCTTGTGAAGAACAGAGGCATTCAGAGTTTACTTGATACTGTAGGCGTGACGTTCGATCGATTTGGTCTGTTTTCAGCCAATCTGCGTGCAAGAGCTTCCACTGTTTCTGCCAAATTTGAAGACGACAGTTTCGTTTTTTCAGCCAGGAGAATGTTTATAGCACACTACGCAGACGGACAAGCAAGCAGGCGAACATACTTAAATCGATTCAGAATTTGATGATGATCAAGAATGTATACACTTTGTTGGGTCTCTGATGCATTGCAAAATGAATATCTCCCTCATCCTTCGGTGATGAGTATAAAATTAGTAAGAAGCACGAGTATATAACACAAACTAAACATTTAATTACGATCACAAAACCACATAAACAAAAAAACTGAGTGTTGCTATTAATTTGCGTGCATACTTAGACTTAAAACACTGAAAGGTGGCTATGTACAAAGCGAATTACAATAAATTTCATTGAGTTTAAACGACGCTACAGTCTATTAGAAAATCTATCACCACTATGATCTGATAGCAGTCGACGTTGTCTAAAATATATGAAAAACATTCGGTTTTTATAAATTCCCTCCAAATTTTTTTGTATAATAATTTGAATATTAGAGTTTTTCTTCAAGTTTATATATACGTTTCAACAAAAAGGGTAACAATATATTTTTTTTCCGTTTTTCATAATATGAAGCAAGATTTGGTTTTTTATTTATGTTTGTATTTCCTATTTCTGTTTAATTTTCATAATCCTTTTTTTTTTTATTCTTCCAACACTTTCCAATTATTAATAATCTCAGCAAAGACGCGACCCAAATGAGAAGATGGATCGCCGTCTAACAAAGACAAATGTGTGGGCTATGCACGGTCGGGTAGCTTCACACCAATAAAGTTGCGGCCTGTAGGTTGAACAAAAGAAAGCAAGAAAGACAGACGGACTGACAAGTTTAGATCGATTCAGAAACTTATTCTGAATCAATCGGTATAATATGAGATGACTCCATCTCAACTCTTTCTAGGTATTGCATACATCCTCACTAACTTAATATGCCTTCGTACCACGAGTGGTAGGTATAAAAACATTAAAAGTTCTCTGTAAGTACATCGGCCAAAGTGCAGACATGTGCAACAAATTTGTTTCAATAAAGCGCTCGGTTCTACGTGAGCGAATTCGATTAAAACGTTCGTGATTTTTTTGTTCACAAGATAGCATTACCACTTTAGATATAGTCCAAAATATGTATTCCGTAGTGTTTTCTCTTAAGTGTAAAATTATATATAACTAATCAATCTCTCACACCCAAGCGCTACGATCTTTACGTACTCTTTTGAAATGATCGATATCTAAGATTCCTTCGAATTTCAGTAGAAGTTTGGGTTTTATTGACAGACATCACTCCTTCGCAATACCATTTAAGTTAATCTATTTAATTCGGTTGTTCAGTTCTTCTAGAAACATACGCTCGACGCCTGGGTTGTGTGCTTTGGATTGTACGCCTGGTTGGACGCCTGAAGTGCATGGGGTTTGGGAAAAAATGCCTAAAAGAGGCCGGAAATAAGATGTATTACCCTTTTTCGGAATCCTAACGATATATATAACCGATTAATGATATTTTATATCTATTTCGCAAACTAGTTGTCTTTGCTGGGAAAGAAGTGACAAAATTAATCTCACCAAATGCCTCTCGGAATCATACGTTAATCACTCTCTCTCTCTCTCTCTCTCTCTCTCTCTCTCTCTCTCTCTTACCACTTCATTTAAAAATTGTAATGATGACAACGTAAAAATTTTATAATTTTACGCTTCTACACTTTTTTTTTAATTTTTTTAATTTTTGTTTTTTTCTTTTTAAAATTCAATGCGACCAAGCATTTCCTTTTTCTATTGGTTTTTCTTTCTTTTTCATAGAAATTGTGGGCTTTTAAAATTTGTAAAAATTATGCAAAAAACAAATCGAGTCATATTTATATGAAAAAGTAGATGATCATAATAAAAAGCATAACAATTCCACACTTACTCTTGCCACCGAATGTCTCGCGTTTTCAATTGTTTTTCTGGTCGGCATAACCGTGACTGTCACCATACGGCAATAAAAGTAATAATAAAGAACAATAAAGTGAGAGCGAGAGAAAAAAAGCTCATTTAGATTATTTTTATGCAAATTTTATTTTACTATTATGTGAAAGTTCTTCATTCCTTCTTTTTCCACAATGAAAACAATAAAAAACAAAATGGTGTCAAAAGAATGGAAAATGGAAAATGATTTTATCTGCTACGTTCTAAGGTAAATTATATTGATTTCTATTGAGAAGGGAAGTCGCTGACAATGTGAAAAGAAAGTGAGAGAAAATTATTAAAATTACTTAGAATTGCTTCAAAAACAATCCTAGTCCTAGGTCTGCCCCAAAATTTCGTCTTATAATATACTTAAAAATCTAATCATCTGAAATTCGCACAACAAAGTCGAATGATGTAAGTAGCCAGCAAAAAGTGTGTGTGTGTGTGTGGGGGGGGGGGGGG